>JAJTUO010000065.1:0-194409 GCA_021399455.1 Flagelloscypha sp. PMI_526
TGCGCGGAATGTTTTGGTAATGCGATTTTCTCTGGCTGGAAGTGTCCTGTTTGTACTGTGAAGATCGACCAGCACGTTGGTTTGATAAACCTGTCCCAAAGGTTTCTTCTACTACTGATAGTACCAAACACAGTTGGTGGGAAGCCGAGAATCAAATACAGGGCGTTTTAAAAGAGGATGGGGGTAATCACATTGATGCTCGAGGAGGATAGAATCAGCGGACTTCATGGTGCTGTCGATCTAGTTGGGTAGGATAAATTTCATTCGAATCGTCTCCTTTCGCTTTCATATAGAAGAACATCAAACGTGTCTTTATCTTTCTCGGCTGGACTAACATATCCAGCCATTTTATTTGACTCAGGTCCCAACTTGACCGATTGTATTTCACGCATTGGTCATTATTTCATCTACGTTAAGCCCAACCACTCATTCAGCTACGTTTCTATGGATGATTTCGCCCATCAGGCTATTTTTTCTGGTCGAAGCTCTTCATGAGCTCTTCGCCAACAGCTTTGTCGAAATGAGCAAAGATCGTCAATTACCCCAGGTCTTAATGTTCATTCTCTTATTGCGAGAAGAGAGATTGTAAATAGGCCGGAGTTCATACAAACGAAGCCACATGCAGCAGAACATAAAGTTACTGCACCATGTCCAGCTAAGAGGAGATGGACTGGTTGTAGCCGACCAGATGTGTGCAGTAGCGCGCCTAGCCATTTCCGGTATTGTGATGAAAAACAATGAGAACATCCACAAATATCGAGAGGGGACCTGTGCGCTTACCATAGCCCCCCAACGCCTCGATCCTAGCAATTGCAGAAGATGCAATCCTCCACAAAATAGTAGCTCTACCAGAAGTAATGGAGAGGGCCAGGCTGGGACATGCAGACACAGAGCTATTAGATAAATGTACATAGAGACCTAGGGTACTACAACAGGAGCCGTGCTACTGACTATAAAGGATACAAGTGACCACCACTCCAACATACCATGCGCCAGCACAAAAACCAGAATGTATAAATGAAACCAAAAACAACTACATGACGTGCGTCGATGTTGGCAAAAAGATTGAGTTGGTGTTCCTTTACTCCGCCTTTCCAGTGGAGTAATCATTCAGTTCGATGGCAGTCTTGCTGACTTGAACTTCGAGTCCACGTGAGGTCGTGGGCAGAATTGATCTGGATCCCTTCAAAGTACTTTCCGCGTTAATCGTGGTAAGATGCCCAGTGTCAGTTCCGAAAAGAACATTGGACTGAATGGGACGACTATTGACCAGGTCGTTCAGACTAGCTCGAGCGTTGAGAGTGCTAGAAGTGATGAGCAAATTGATTCAGTGAAGGAACAAAGAGCAAGCTACCTCAGCAGGCTGTTGCTGTACAGCTTTGAGAGCATGAAATCGAAGGTAAAAGAAGCCGATGAGGTCTTAGTAAATGGGTTAGAGAAAGAGCTGAGATCTTTTTGCGGAGGGAACTGACAGGTAGAGCTTGGAATAAAATAATATCAAGCAAGGCAAAGAGGGAGGTAATAAGTCCAGTTTGGATTGTAACTGAAACAGGTAAACACGGATATATTGATGGATTGTCCCAGACTCACGACGAATAATCTTGTTGATCATTGTGTCGGTTGTAGCGAAACCCGTCTTGCTCCTGTACTACTCAAGATTCTCCTTATTAGTCAACCCTTATTTAGAAATAAAGGGAAAAAATGACGAACCAGACTCCAGGTGAGCCCTACAGTAATGAGAACGTCGGCTGCCGCAGAAGCTGATAACCAAACAGTAGCTGGCGTTTCCATCTCTCCATTCACGGGGATGCCTTTGATCATGATGACGACGCCTCCAAGCCATAAACCCCCACCTAAAGTGAAAAATCAGTTTTCCATCACCAGGAAATGAGAGGAAAAAGACGTCGCACCACAAGAGGCAAGTGCAATCAAAAAAACGATTGTGGGAAGAATCCAGCTGTTGCTTATAACCTTCATCCTGGATGTATCACTTCAGCAGGCCACGGAATGTTCTGACTTCGTTATTTACTCACCGGTAGGCAATGAAGAGTTGAACGGGTGTCGAAATCAAAACAGATGTAATGGGGTCTGAATACATCAGATCAAGGTTGGGTCCATAAGTTCAAAGTGACCATACCTGCAGCCAGCGCTATAAAAGGTTATTGAAAGGAATTCTAACGATTAATTTTTAGACTACCTACCGGTTGGCAACATTTGCAATGGTAGATCAGTCCCTAGATCGAAATTTAGCTAAAGTATGCCAAGAAAGGAAGGACACAAGTAGTATGTGTTACCATTTTGGAGTACAAGAGGCTGGTATGGAATAACTAGGGTTAGGATGATTCAGGAGGGGCTTGTGTACACATTTGCGTTCAACGCACAGATACACGCTATTGAATTTGCTGTCTCGGCAACAAAGAGATACAGAACGAGTCCGCGCAGCCATCCGTGGTCACTACAAAACTATGAGAGATAAAGCCACGCAAAGGAAAAAAACTTACCCCTTATACGTTTGCCAGTAGTTGAAAGCCTTCATGTCGCAATGAATACATATACATACGATCAAGAGAACGGCAGACCTGAAGGACAAATATCTGATCGACAATCAATCAGGGAGGCGGAGTGCGCAGAAGCCAAAGAACCTACTCCATAAAGTATCAAGTTAAAGAATGTGCCCACAAGCATGGGTCCTAAGAAATGATAAGCCACACATAATTCAATAGGCGAGGAGAAATTACCGTAGAAGTCGGCTGTTGGGGAGAGCATGGCGGACTATCACTGCGCGACAAGTGAAGCGAAGAGGCAGTGAATCCTTGGGGCTAATACTAACTCTTATAAGAGCGGGATGCTGTTGGGATTGGTTGTTCTATATCGGAGGACAAGAACTTGACAGAGGGATGCCAGAATCAGGCAGGAGATAACGGTCGAAAATGGGTGAGCTTGACATTCCCTGAGACCATAGACTAGGGGTGTAAAGGCGCCCGATGGTATCGGCTACTTGCGCGGAACTGGAAGGGCGAAGCGAAAGATTGGAATTCATTGAACCAGGCAATGATCAGTCCGAAAGTGAGACGAACAGGAAGCGCGCAAAATCCGGACTACCTGACAAGCCTACAGCTGTCTCGCTCAGGGATATTCTGCGGGAGATTGCTTGATCGGCAGCATGACTGACTCGCCTGCTTTGTGGTGAGCTTCTCGCCGAGGTGGTAAAGATCGAGAACGAAATTGAGCTTAACACTATCAAGATTCTTGCGGAGACAAGGAGAAATGAACCTTTCAATATCGCTGTTCCATGCCTACCCAGGTTGAGCGGTCATGAAGTGACATGTGAAGAACAATGTTGGGAGGGATTCGATAGAAAATAGCACGCTGTCGACTTGGACATAAACACCTGTGCGAAATAAATCAGACGAAACATTTGAGAGCACTGACCCAGTCAAAGTTTGTCCCTGTGCTGCGAAAGGAGGGGTGTTTCGGTTTGTAAAGTTTTCGGTGGAGTGATGATTCTGGTGAATAATTTGGAGGATGGTCAATTGGTATTTGTGGCTGGTCAATTGGGTATCTACATATGCAGATCTAGGCGGAACACCACTATGGGGAATCGAGACACTTCAGGAACATGGATTCCGATCTTTAAAATTTTTGATTGTCTAGAAGAGAAAGGATAGGTCTCGTTTTCCTATGCCAAGGAACATGGAAAATCACCAGAAACTTTCGTGGTGTTGGTGCTCTTTCTTGAGGGACCAGGAAAGAGACTGGTGGAGTTTTGAGCGGCGGCAATGAGAGTTAACTGATTGGGGGGACGTGTTTAACTCCGAGCCATCATGGTGTAAAGCAAACGTCCCCAACACACGTTAAACGGGCAAGAGCCCTGCGTATTTCCCACGGTGACGTGTAGATGTAGAATTGGGAGAATGTGGTCAGGAACAAATTGCATTTGAGAATTGGTCTTGCGCGCCTGCTCCCATTAGGCACTAAACTGCTACCACTTTCTCACTGTGCTTTCTCACGTGCGTGCCATTGGGCAAATACCCGCGATTTGGTCCAAATCCCGCTTTAGCCTTCTTTTGTATGTTGCGTTCACTTCATATACATCAAGACAGTGAGGTAGCAATTTATCTTGTGCTCAGTGCAGCCGGGTAAGCTTGAATTTTAGACTGCCGACTATGATTTGACCTCAACAAATCACTGTAATAATTGGATATCGACCCTCTACCCAGAACAAAGCTAACCATACACATTAATTTATGAAGTCGGGGCAATAAAAGCAAGTGGAGGCAACTATGGAGACCAAGTTTATCATTGGCATTTATATTGGGTTTTGCTAACCACAGCTTTAAGATATCAATCATTAAGGCCAGATACTCTACGTTACTCACATTAATGAACCAAGAACCCTCTATGGACCGGCGACCGCTAATTGTCAAAAAGTGCCTCCCGTTTCTGGGTCTGTTGTGAGTCAAGCGTTGAGTAGAATCATCGACTACACTGACCCCACCTCGCCAAGCATCGGCCTCTTTCCCAGCTCGGTCAGTATCGAGAAGTGGCTCTCGTTTCTGAGGCTGAGGTTAGTCAAACCTTAAGTGGAGTGATCGAAAGTACTGACCCCTCCTCTCCAAGTACTCGCCTCTTTTCCGGCTCGATCAGTATCGAGAAGTGCCTCTCTTTTCTGAGTCAACCTTATAAAAAAGTTGAATTAAACAGTCAAGAAAGTAGGACTGACACGATTATTTGACCAAGCATCGATTTGATTCCTGGGTTCAATGGCGTCCAAAAGTGTTGGCATTGCCTGAGCGGTAAAAGCGCCAAATACGAGGACGGTGAGCAAAGCGAACTTCATGGTGATGTGAGTTACTAGGTGCAACAAAGGAGAACACTGGATAAGTTTGTTTCTTAATAACGCAGGAAAGCGAAAGTTAAAGCCCCCCGCCGAGCTACCTCAGTCTTTTAAAGTACTTCATCTTTAGAACGGTAGCCCAGACTGCTAGTCAAAGCCAAGGATGTTAATCAGCCGCTTCTCGTAGTTATAGATCATTTCATTTGGTTTCAGGCAATACAGAATAGCTAAAGAACAGTTGTAAAAAATCTTACCCAGCATACAAGAGTCAAATGCATGTTCCGTGCAGATTTGGATCTTTAGATGGGCTTATTTTCACTAGTCTCTTCTCGTGAAACACTTGATACCTACCAATTTTCCCTTCGATAAGCTCAACTCTGCACGCAATGCCAAGACGATAAGATGGTTCAAAACGCAGGTCTATCTGAGAAAAAAAGATGGTTATGCATGAAGTGAAATCACGTAGGTTTTTGATCGGTGTAATAGCAGTCAACGAAGTCACGCCATTGTTGCATTCTATGGGGAAAGCGGGGAGTCAGAAGCCAGAGCAAGTCATTCACCACAAGCAACCCCCGGTTATCCATCATATTGAATCAGGAATGCAATGCCTACGAACTCAAAGTTTGAGCTCTTGACAGACATGTGGGAGCGAAGTGAGAGCGAGAGGTCCAGTATAAGTGGAGCACAAGCCGACCAAGCAGAGAGAATTCGTAAGGGTGTGCACTCACATCGGGACGAGTTAGAAATGAGAGGTGAAAAATAGCGCCAACGCGTTGGAGAAGCAATATCTCCTCGTAAGACCGAATCGAGGAGGCTCTTGCGATAAATCATCCACTGAACTTGAACTTTTCTCAATGTTCTGTCTTGACTTAGATCATCGCTGATAATGTGCTATTCTGGATGACCTTTCTTGAGTGAAATTGATTCTGTCAGCGCCCACCGGGCATCAAGTGACAACTCTCATGCTTTGATTACCATCCTGCTACTCTATTCATAGGTCTAGTCGGAGGAAACATGTACACATCGTCCACGAAGGCGTTGTTCACCGCCTGTGATTCGCCCTACTCCTGAAATCTCGGCAGCGAGACGTCGGATTGTGCAGAATTACAGTTGGAAATGCCTCTCTTCTAGCTCTCCATTTCCCTGCTCCATGTATCACATCATACTAAACGATTCTCCAACAGAGCGTTTGTACTAAACACACTTCACCTCAAATGGTAGTTGCATGTCTTTACCGATAACTAAACTTTTGGCTTATTTTCAGGAGGGACTTCAAAATCAATGACCTGGCCTTCACGTAGAACAAGAGAACTTTGGGATATGAGGGGCTTACCAACGAGTCTTTAGTAGTGCTTGATCCCAACGGAGAGGACTAATGTTCATTTATTAAGTGTTTCATCTTACCACACTACTTGGTTTGCCCCTGGTCAGTGTGCTTAATCCTCTCCGTGGTCCGGTGTCCTCTTGCTAGGTATGATATAAGGACATTTATGACCCCGTTGAGGTACGAAGTAACTCGTTTGCTTGATGAAAATGAGAGAACAGGAAGCGCATAGATAGCACAACCCGCCTCACTCAAGTGCACACTGGGCACCCAAGAGGAGTTACTAGCAGCCTCTGGTCGACTTCGGAAGAAGGTAAAAGTGACAAGAAGGTCGTGAATTGATGGATTGTTTACATAAATATCTTCCGCCTTCAAAGCATAGCATCGTCCGAGTAATACATAGGAGTCATTTCCCTTCTCAAAACTGCTATAAAAACACATAATAATTCCACAGCTGAAATTCGTACGAGATCGTAAAGAGAAGAAAAAAGGAAGCACGTTTATTCTTCCTATCTCCAGGCATCAGCAATCTTTCTAGCACATCAGTATTGAGGAGAGCGTCTCTGAACTCGGGATAAGACAGAAAATATGCGTTGGTAAAGAGCAACGTACATCATTTTCCCTCCAAGTGTCCGCAATGCTTCCAGCTGTGTCAGTGTCGAGGAGAGGGGAGCGTCGCTGAGCGATCCGTAAGACAAAGAGTCATCAATGGTCGAGTAACTTACATCATTCTCTCTCCAGGTGTCCGCGATGCTTCCAGCTGCGTCAGTGTCGAGGAGAGGGGAGCGTCGCTGAACCATCCATAAGACAAAGAGTTAACAACGGTCAAACAACTTACATCATTCTCTCTCCAGGTGTCCGCAATGCTTCCAGCTGCGTCAGTGTCGAGGAGAGGGGTGCGACGCTGAGCCATGGTAAGATAGAGTTTGTGGTATGGTCAACTAACATACATCGTTGTTCCTCCAGACATCTGCAACCTCTCCGGCGGCATCCGTATCCAATAAAGCGACGGGCATTGCATGGACAGCAAATGCACCAAACATAAGAGCAGCGAGGAGACTGAATTTCATGGCGTTCGAGGTGAAGAGAACCGTTGACACCGGCTTTTCGTCAAGTTACACTAGGATGTGCACTGAGCATGGCTAGTAAAGCAACTCGACCTATTTAAGCCATTCAAAAAGCCGCCGGAAACGATAGCTCAAACTGTATGGTTGGCCAATAGAAGTAACCACAAGGCGGCAAGTGTTAAAAATATCATCAATAATTTCGCTCAATTGTGCTCCCTTTCCATGTGTTTCATAGTACTTGTGGCCATACGAAACTCTGCAATCGTGAAAGAACCTAGGGTTGCAGGTTACAAGCGGCATGGAAGATGGAAAGAGATAAAATTTCTAGAACAATGCAGATCCATCAGCAAATCTTCTGGCCGATGAGTCCAATGCTTGATGAGCGGCAACGCAAGCTAGCGGGTGACATTTGGGATGAGGGTTTCTCCAATTAACTAGACTGTTTGCGAACGCGAGGCGCAAAAACTGGGCGCTATCTTATGCTTTTTTTGAATTGACGATTGGATAGAGCCACTTGAAACAGTTGACGAGCGTGCCGATACTGGTGAAGAAGATTTGGTAGTGGCAGGATCAACACAAGTGGAGAATGAACGATGTTGGTGCTTCTAAATGACAAGTCACGTCTTCCCCAGTTCTTCCCGCAGAAAGCTGTTTAACCCCATGTGCTTGGTTCCTTGCGAAGAAGAGTAAGTGAAAGGCACAGATTGACTAAAGGTTGTTTGGGATAGTCTATGTGAAGAGTCGACCTTGAATGCTTGCCCAACAACCTTTGATCTTTTGCTTAACATGGGTCCAGTATCACCGTGGTCTATTCTTTGGTTCCTGGGATCCACATCGCTTATCACGTCACGGACTCTCTTTGCCGAAAATCCGCCATCATGATCGCTCAGCGGAAAGGCTGAAGACGATTCCATCCGATATTGTCAATCTGTTCAGCGCTGTTTAGCTTCTTGCGATCCTATTTTTACGCGATTAATTCAAAACGGATCAACTATGAGAAGACATGGAAAGGGGCTGGATGACAATCTCTCATTCTCGTTTGATCCTGTCAGAAATGACAAGTTTCCTCCGGGCATACCCAGAGGTGTAGATAAGAGTTTCTTTCTTGCACATTCACCTCCAGATTGGCACAGAATTCATGGGCAGAAACGACGAAGATTCCATCCTCGAGGAGGGACACCTCGATGAGATAGCCTCTCGTTCCAGCCGGCTCCGCTGGAAGCGATTTTTGTGTCGAGACTCTGTGTTCTGCAGCATAATTCTACTCCAGACCTTGCTCGTAGCTGGCCTAGCTCTTCGAGGTTCCACTACATGCATAAAATCTTGTCGGGCAACGCCGTTCTCGAACAACCCGTTGGTCTATAGTGCGTGTTTTTATACGATGCCTTGTGAAGTGTAGTGATTCCCCACTTAAGCCCCAATTCAAAATGAAATCCAGTATAGAGTTCAAGCATTTGCGGGCGCCTCCACGATTTCTGGCTATGAAGGGTTCACAAACGAGTCGTATGTGGCTTCGCATCGTTGAGTCGTTTTGTATCCCAATCCCTCACATGATTCCAGTGATGCGGCCTGGAACGATCTCTATGAAGGTTTGCTCAGGCTTTGCAATTTCCACCTTCCTTGCTTAAGAAGATGTAGGCACAATAATCAAGATGACAGGTGATGAAGCTTCGCGTCTCCCAAATCGAACATATTCAGTAGGAGGCAGCTATCTCGGCCAGTTCGATGTTTACAGGCAACTTCAATGCCTGGTTAGTACAATCTTCTTTAGCCTACTTTCATGTGGGCAGAGGCTAATGTTCCTCGGACAGAATTTCTTTAGGCATTCCCTTGAGCCCCAGCGTTATCTGCATAACTATTCAGGCGGATTCAACAGTTAGTCCAAATGCTCTAATACTTGTTCTTGGTTGTACTCATTGGTGCGAATAGAGCAACACCTACTCCAGTGCGTAAAGTCATTGAGAGAATCTCTAATGTTTGTATTTTCTTCCTGCTGTCCAGAATTTGTAAAACTATGTCACAGGTGTTCTTCTGACCTGGCTAGCATGCCTTTCCGCTGGGATGAGCTTAAACAACAAGTCACTGGAAGATCTACAGTAAGTTGTCGTACCACATATCTCCGCAAAATGTATAATGAATATCGCTTAGGCTGCCCATTCTTGCCGTAATTTCAATAAAATTAGAGAATGGACTAGGGGTAGAGCACTTGATTCTAAGACCCTCCGGCAAATTTCTGGCTCATCGAATTCACTACTGCGTGTTTGAAGGACCCCACTTCGCCATTCGCAGTCATCTACTTAATAGTTAGTTGCTGTAGGCATTAAGTTAGGAGCATTATAGCGTTCAAGAGCCCAATAAATACTCAAAAAAGTCACATTTCCAAGACGCTCCCCATTTATTGTGGCCAGATGGACGTAGAGTTACCGGTACTGCACGAAGCCATGGAAGTTCGCTGATCCCTGCCACCTCCTTTCATGCAGAATTAAACGCCGTTAGGCTACATATCCGCCTATAGCGGGAACGAGTGTGTTGGCTCCAAGAGTGCAAAAGACAGTATTGCGCGATCGGACCACCTGCTTCTAGCGTCCATGGTTGCTGCTACCGTTTCAGCCGCTGACCGCTTTCTCTTCGCATAAGATGCTTATTCAACGCCATTTCTCAGCTTCTTAGTCTTATGTATCCTTCGCACCCATATATTCAATTGGTTTCTTCCCATTTTGCGGAAATACTTCATTCGAACCCCGCCGCTTGGCAGGTGAAAGCCTCAACTCATGCCAACCATGAAATTACCAGACCAATAGCTCGAAGGTCTTGGATAGTCTAACCGATGTGGTACGACGAGTAAACTTGACTTTTTCGAAATGACGAAACGCGAATATGGTCTAGTTCAGCTGGTTTACCGAACAAAACAGCAATAGAGTAGTACCTTGATCTCGCACCTTCTGTCAGATAGAAAGGGCTGAGAAAATCGTTCAGTCCTGTTGCGACCAAACGACGGGGGTCTTTCTGGCGGCATCCGTATCAAAAAGAATCGCGTTTCTGAGCCCGGTTGAGAGAAAATTCATCCCGGGAAAGCTGAACAGTTCACATCTTGTCAAGCCCAAACAACTGTGGCTTTCCCAGCGGCATCCATGACGAGCATGTCAGAACGTCTCTGTGTTCCATGAGCGAAGGTAATTGTGAAGAGGTCGAATAGCTCACGTCTTGTTGCGACCAAACAACTGCCGCTTTTCCCGCAGCGTCGGTGTCCAACAAACCAGTCGGGGCTGCACGTGAGAGTAGTGAGGAGCCTGAATTGCGATGGCCTGGTGTCTTTAGCATATCTGTTCATAAACATGTATGCATTTGTTGATCAAATACTATTCTCTACAATTTAAGGCACCTTCTACACGGAATGATGACGCAGCATAACGTCATATTTGGCATGAGGAGGATGAAAACAGTGTGGTAACCTCACGCGTAATGAAGTTACTAGGATCATCATACTCAAGGAGTTGCACGTGTCGTATGTACCCAGACTCCCACTTAAGGAGATTCACGCTTGATTCCGGACCACCACCATCCCATAAGCTTGAATAGATCGTACAGACTTTCTCCTAATGGACGTCCAAGAAATGTCTGACGCGTCTTCTACTATCACTATGGATTTCGTTGGAGATAACGTTTATCACATCTTCCAAGTATTTCAATACCTACATTCCTTTGTATCTTTTCGTCACCATTTTGTCCTAGATCGAGAACGTACTTTTCAGACTTCCAGCCCACGTTCTTTCTCGGCAGTCGAATTTCTTTGAAACCTTGTTCTCGCTGCCTCAGCCACGATCAGATATGCCCACTGGAACGGAACCCATCATCATCCCAGACACAACAATTTCATCTTCGAGAGGTTTTGCCAATGGCTCCTCGTGGGGTAACACGATATTTTATCTTGATCTGTACGAAGTTCACCCTTCGTAGGAATCCTGCCCTGGATACCTTCTTCTGGAAGGACTGGATGGGTCTTTTACGCTTCGCTCATAAATACGAAATAAAGGCACTGTTCGATGAAGTTCTGGAATCACTGGCCAATCCTCAGGGTGCAGTGTATGAGATTTTAGAGAGCGAAGTCTCGGATGCTCAGATGCTTCAAGTGTGTGAACATTTTGACCTCCCTTTCACGTGGGCTATCGCGGCTTTGAATCGTTTGTGCAACCGCTCCGATCCATTATCGGATGAAGAAGTTACATCTCTTGAGCCATCCACAGTGCAGATCATCCTCATGCTCAGGGATATCAGCTTCTCATCAAGGGATGACCTCTCGAACGAGACTATTTTGGCCACCCTGCCTCGCCTACAGAGCCTCTCAAAAAATATTTTGCGTATTCCCGAGCCCAAAAGCATATTTTTAGAAGAACCTTCCTGTAATGTCGATGTAATGCGTCATCGGAATTTCTTCCTCCAAGGGGAGCCCGTCATACTTGAGGTATGTTTTTCACCATCAATTTACGAACTGCTAACGTGCGAGTAAGTTTCAAAAAATTCGATTTCGGATTCATAAAGAAATCCTATGTCTGGGTCAATTACATCGCAAGCTCCCACCTTCTTTGGAACAATTCTCCGACCCTCTTGCACTTGAATTTATCTTTCGATATATTTATCATGAGTGAGTCGTTTGAATAGAGGACTATAGTTTTAAGTTCTTCTGTTAACAAAATATTATTTTAGAAATCGGAACAGGCTTTCTTTCGATGCTTTTACACCAGATCGTCTCACAGAGTTATTTCACTTGGCTTGGACCCTCGACTTGACCGATTTGACAACACGCATTTGCCTTCATTTCATTTCCCTCAATCCTGATCCACTTACTCAGCTACGATTTTATGAACGATTCCATCCCCCACGCAGCGTCTTTAGTCCCATTCAAGCTCTCCATGACCTCTGCGCTACCAGCCTCGTCGAAATGAGTGAAGAGGATCGGTTGTCGATTACCCCGAATCTCTTGATGTTCATTCTCTCATTACGAGAAATCAGCTTGAGGAAAGAACTATTGCGACTAAACTCACACGCGGCACACCATAAATATAATCCACCACGTCAAGCTAAGAAGAGGAGACATTCTTCTGGAGTTATTACCTGGGGCATTGATGAAGCAACGTGTTCGATATGTGCACGGGCAAACATTGATGGGAGACAAATTCAAGCACTGAGCTTTGAAGAAGTGTCGACCAGGTTCGCCACATTTGAGCGAACAGGGAGGATATGATGTCGTGAATTATCAAATATGTTCAAACTAGTATGCATGTGTTAACCCACTACCATTCTCTACTTTTTATGTCACCTTCAGCGAATAAAAATGGCGCAGCATAACGACATATTTGGCATGGGGGAAGGATGAAAAAACGGTACTGTAACCTAACGCGTAAAGATATTAAATACCGCTAATGCGTAAACGAATGTTCCCGGTCACCACACACATCACAGTAAAAAAAAAGAAAGAAAAAAAGAGCAAAGAATGAGGAATACGAAGAAAGGTATAAAAAAAGTAAAGTTTTAGCATCATAGTTTTAGTTCAGTCAAAACTCTTCTCGCAAGCATTTGGTATTGCCATCCATCGCCACCTGCCCTTCGGAATTGGATACCATGAAGAGGCAACCATGGAACCTAAAAAGCCATTGAATATTTAAGCCGATTTTAGAGGAGAAAATTCGCCTTACCTTGACAACATTAATCTCAAATCTCACGCTGAGAGCATTCCTTCCCATCGTATCGAAAACGGCCTTGTCCGTCACCTCTCCACCCGGTAATGGATGCGCTTCATGCCCATGCGAAGCCATTGTTGGTGAAGTGGGAGACTGGACAGGAATAGGAGGGAGATTCTTGCCTTTGGTTAACGAGGAAGAGGGCGACGAAGGCGAAGGAGGTGTCACGTCTACTTCGGGGGGTGAAGTAGAAATACCATTCGTGGTGGCACCATTCGGCTCCGCAGTGGTGGAAGTACCGTTCGCAGTAGCTGGAGTGGGCGTAGGAAGATCGCCTTCATCCTTCTCTTTCCCAGTTGTCGTGGGAGAATGGACGTTGAAGAAACTGGAGCTTCCAGAGCTGAGTCCTTTGGTCGATATGCCCTGGTCCTCCTTCTCCTTATCCTTGCTGGATTTCTTCCCACCAAGACCAAGCTTTGAAGCTCGCTTGACAATTCCCTTCTCTCGAGACTGGCTTGGCCGGGGTGTGGCGGTAGAAGGTGAAGAGGCTTCGAGGATGGAGTTCATGTCGATAGAGGGGAGGTGAATGCACTCATAACCAGTCTTTGTTTCACGATACTGGATGCGCATGCGTTCGAGGACACGACGGATGTCAGCTCGGATGAGCGTTGGTGATTTCGTTGAGGTAGTGGCGACACTGTCAAGTTCTCCAAGTTAGTTCAAGTCAAATGATAAAAGTGAGGAATACTAACGAGAAGAGCCCTTTGAGGAAAACAGTTTTCTCCTTTTCATTGTCAGTATGACCAATGTCCCCCTCTTCGTCATCACCGTCACCGGCCTCGATGATTTCTCCATCCTGCTTCTCTTCTATGCTCTGCTGCTGTTCTGCACCTTCCTTCGGTTCAAACAAATTCCTCGAAGCTGCTGAAGTGCCAGTGCTCGGTCTTCGTCCTCTCATACTCCTTCCCACCGTCCCACTCGAGAACAAGTTGGCTCCTCCAGTGGATGATCTCCTCTCATGTCGTCTCGAAGGATCCAGAACAGTCGCAGCACGTCGATGAGAGCTAGCGGGAGGTGGAGTGGGAGCCGCAGCAGGAACTTCCTTCTCCTCATGTTCAATTGGAGATAACTTCTCCTTCTCCTTTCTCTTGACAGTTCCATTCCTCCCACCCCAGCTTTCAACGGACCTTCTGGATGACAGAGACTTTCCATCGCCCTCACCGCTCGTCCTGCCACCCTTTTCAGAGACAGAAGCTGAAAGGCCCAAAATCGTCCCACGTCGACTTGGAGAATGAGGTCGGTGCGTTCCTGTGCTGAGGATAGACCCGAACCGACGAACAAGCGTTGCTCCAGCACTCAAAGAGTCCTTCGCCGAACCTTCTTTCTTGTCCTTCTCCGTGTGCGTGGTGGTAGTGGCAGCGGTACCAGTGGTGGAGGCACCAGTAGTAGTACTGGACCGGCCGGTATCCTTCTCCTTCTCATCAGCTTCAACAATCTTCTCAGCCTTATCCTTCTCCTCATTCCCAAACCAACCTCTCAATACGCTCGGTCGCTGGCTCATCGAATGGCTCCGTCTATGGGTGCTTGCTTTCGGTGTAGCAACACCTCCGATTCCTGCTGCAGGCGATGGAGGCGCAACATCAATACCTAACCCACGCGTTGCAGGCGCAGTGGGCGAAGCAGGACCAGCGCCAACGGAATTGGGATCCCTCGCTCTGGGGACAGGACCTCTCTGCGATTGTTGCGCAGCGAATGAAGGGGTGTTGGGCGTCGCTGGGGTCCCAGGTGCACCAGCGTTGTCGTACGACATGCCAGAATAATGGCTAGTCTCCGGCGCAGGCAGTCCTTTCGGAGTCGAAGAGTAATCGATTTGAGCACCCGTCGCAGATTCTTCCTTCTTCTTTCCGTTGATGTCCTTAGCGGGAGGTGCAGGTGCTGCCAGGACAGGCGTAGTTGGAGCGGCAGGCGTTGGAGGAGCGAGGGTAGGCACAGCAGCCATAGCAGCCCCATTCACATCCGCAGTTGAACTAGCAAATACACCGACACCCCAAACCCTCTCACGTTCCTTCTTCTCCTTCGCCAAATAATATATACTCAACAAAGGATGGAACCCTCGAGTAACATCAATTTCCTCCAAGTTGCCCAATCCTCCACCTGCGGGATGGTGATGAATTGAGCTGGAAGAAGGCATAGACGAAGGTGGATGTGAAGAGGACGGAGAAGATGGAGGTGTTCCACCCAAACCCAACTTCCGCCTATAGAAATCGAGTCCAGAGAACCGCTTGGAGCCACTCTTTTCAGAGGACTGGAAGGACTTCCTGATTCATTGTCGGAAAAGCTGATTGCGAGACTAGAGTTGCTACGACCTAAGGAAACGCGAGATGGGTGATGCCGTTGGTCCCAAAAGGCGAGCGCACGGCGGTAAGTTTCCGTCACTAGAATTGCAGAGAGCTTCTGTTCGATTTCGTCTTCCGTGCCAAATTCAAAACCTTTCATGCCCTAGACAACGAAAAGAAAAAAGTTTTAGGCAGCCACCGAAGACAAAATGATATGAAACGCACATTAATGACACTCCGATCCAGCTCCTCGGGACTGCGTAAAGGTTCTCGTTGAAGCAAATATGACGTTGGCGGACCGTCATATCCCCGTGTCATCCTAGATCGAGAAAATTAATTCCACGTTCAGAGTATTAAAGTTTCAAAATCAACGTACCAACCGTGGCTCATGACTTCTGTAAGCGTCGCGCGCTGCAGAGGATTGGTCACCAACATCCTCGACAGCAGCTGTTTACATTCTAATAATTGCTAATAAGCCAAGAGGATGGATCAACAAAGAAATGAAAAAGTACCTTGAGAAAGCCAAACAGGATACTCTGCCAAGCCACGCTTGATTTTAGCATGAAGCGCAGGCATAGACTGATCATCGAAGGGGACCTTCCCACACACGAGGACATAGAGTACAACGCCAAAACTCCAAATGTCGACCTCAGGGCCGGTATAGACTTTGGCATTAAGCAGCTCGGGTGCTGCAAAGTAGAGACTGCCGCAGAACGTCTGAAGTCGGTCGGCAGGATTATAGAGGTTAGAAAGACCAAAATCGATAATTTTGATGTTGCCGGATTGGGAGATGAGAATATTCTGAGTGGAAACACGTCAGACTCTGCGGATCTCCTAAATAAAATGAAGAGACGCACTTCGATCTTGAGATCCCTATGGACAACGTTGTTTCTGTGGCAGTACTCAAGGGCACTGGCAATCTGACGTGCAAATTTTCTAGCGACTCGTTCTCGTAGGCTGGAACTCTGGTCAGCTCCACTGTAACAAACAGAGAATGTTCGAACACGCACCGGCCATGAGAGATGATGTAGTCAAGCATTTGCCCTCCATTTACATATTCCGTCACCTAATTGAACAGTCTGACGGTTGAACGATAAGGGTGCGGAGAACGGACCATATAATAATGATGCTGGTGGACAATCATTTCACGCATGCCACAGATGTACGGGTGATGGAGGAGCATGGCTAGCGCGGCTTCCCGAAGAATACGAATCTCCTTGCTTGCATCCTAAACAGGAAAAAAAATATGAGGCTGTAAATCGCACAGTTTGTGCAGATATATACCTTTTGGGCTTGTTTTTCTGCACGAGCGTCACCATGGGGTGGAGGGGCGGTGGATGGATGGGTACGTGGGAGGATTTTTATGGCCAGCTGTGTTGGATTGTATCAGCACATGCATGACAATAAAAAAATCTTGAAAATCCACATACTTTTTCACCGGTGCCATTGTGAACAGCAAGCTTGACTTTTCCCATGCTACCTGCACCCAGAGTCTTGCCGAGAGTGTAGTCTCCGAGCACCCTGTTCCTAGTCGTACGTTGCTGACGATTGTCAGTGGCTTGTCTGGCTGCGGAGGTGGATGTGGCAGGTCCTGGTTGGTGGTGGTCACGGTCTCTCGTAGCGGTCCCATGTGCACGTGAACCCTCGTCTTGGATGCGGGCAGCCAGTTGCTGAGCCTGTGCGGAGGTCTGAGGAGGAAGACTCATTGGCCGGGCCCCTGCTCCGCGCCGAGAGGCCGTCGAAGGCGGGCGTGAATTCGTAGTCACTACATCGTCTGCCTGGACTATAGGCATGTCGTACTCCGCTCCTTCAGTGCTGACGGTTCGAATTGTCGGAGGCGCAGTGGGCATTCACCGCCGCTACCAGCGAATATTGGTTTGTAACAGCTGGCACTTGGCCGGAGAAGTGCTGTGAGGGTGTATCGCACCTCACGAATTGAGGAGGAAGGTTAAGAGAGAGAACAGGACACCCAAAATGGGTTGACCAATTGTCGATGAACGTCGCGCTCAACCAGACTTTGCGCGTCTAATCCGGTGATCGCTCATCAAAATCCCCATCAGTTCTCAGCTCTTATACTTCTTGCCATTGTTAGCAATCGAACTCTTGTCAGGGTAAGGCCGTGACTTTTTCTACCCCAAATCTCGTTTCTATTCAGTTGCTAAGCCTAATTCTGAGACTGATACTAGACTCCTTTTTTCAAATTTACGGGAAACATTCGCACCACCAGCCGAAACTTGTGATTATCTTGTTCTTTAGCTCTCACTTTCTCCATTCGCGAAACTCCTTCATCCTATCACCTCTCGCAGTCTCTTAAAACCCGGTCGCCTCAGCACCTCTATGTCCGTCAAAAACGACTTCCAGGAAATACCCCAACGTGGGTCTAATTTCGCAACTCCAAGAATATTGTTGCTAGAAGATTGCATACTCTTAGGCAAAAACTCTAACCAAATTTATCGTGCAATGTCTGACATATATTCAAGCTTTATGAAATTGTTAGAGGTGACATCTGGTTTGCAAACCTGGGTTTGGGGATCATAACATGATGTCGTCTGAGGCGAGAACGAGCCCAAAGGGTACTCTTCGAGCTGCCTGCCCTTGCGACCTCAGACTTCGTTGACAAACTGAAAGGACTTGCATAACCTAGCTTCAGAGCGGACACGGCGCTGCGCAATGTCCGAGCTCGGTAGTTCAGAAGTACCGTTTGTGATACTATAACCCATTTTGGACGACCATTTCACTCGTTCACCTTATATTCAATGAATTGTTCCATCTTAGTAATTATATTTTCTGAAAAAATCGTACTACCTACAATGCAGCAACCTTTGAGGTTCTTTCCCTATTCTTCAAAAACACCAATGCTTCTTCCCAAAGCCATTCCAGCCAGTCCAGTCCTGTAGAGCGATAATGTTTGAAAACAGGATAAACAAACGCACAAACACCAGCACCAGCACTCTCACTGGTTGCATGTGTCCCCAATCCATCGCCCTTTTGAAAAGCAATGAGCAACCGCCGATCCACTGTTCCATCAAAGAGCATTCTGTAGCTTTCCAGAGACGCATTTATGCATATATCTGGAAGGACCCCGAGCACGAGTTCCACGGAGGTAGGCATGCAGGGAAAGAGTACCGAGACAGCGAAGTCGATCCAAAGCTTTGCATGAGCTTCATTAGGCCACAGCATTTGGCGTGGAAAATGTTGGCTTTGAAATACGAAGCACCTCAACCCAATCAAATCCTTCAGCGGTTCCCAACCATTAGAAAATGAAGAATCTGATGCCAGATTCAAAGAGAGATGTGTTATCTTTGAGAAGACGTTGAAAGAGAGAGGCATGTCGCGGGTCGCGTAATAATCAATGTGAAGGCGGCAAATTGAAGGGGGAAATGCCGGAATGCGAGTAAATACTCTTAATGAATATGAAATGCTTCTCAACGTAGGAAGCTGTTGACAAAGACTGGCGATCTCGATGGACCACGGAAGCGCGTCGTATCCAATGAAGTAATGAGCCTTTGCTCGAAGAAGACGGGAAGACGTAATTTCCTCAATCCCTTGCGTTTGCCTCAAGTACTTGAAAACAAAAGGATCGGCCCTGAGCATGGAAGGATAAGACGAGGGTCGTCCATGAAACGAGTAGGATAGACCAACCAATTCTGAACAGTAGTCGATACAAGTGAAAGATTTTTTGCCTCTGCAATACTCCGACGCGCAACCCATAAGAATATGTAATGCACAAGTTCCTGTGGCAAAAAAGGGAGCGGAGCTTCTGGCAATGAGAGGAGGATTCGAGCAGCAGCAGCAGCTCGAGAATGGAGCACTTCCACGTCTTTAGCACCCGCTACCGAATACATTCTCGTGTACGTTTCGTGGTCCCCAGAACGGGTTTGGATATCAACCAGGTCCTCCCTTGACCACATTGCAGAACGTGACTTCGCCGTGCGGCAGGTGTTTTCAAGCCACTCAAGCGATTCTAATGACACTGTTATAACACAAATTTCAACCTTTTTGACCATTTCGGAATTAGGTGCATCAATAATCTCGGCTTTCGGCTTACTTTCCCGACCAGCAGAGTGGAAGCGTTTCAGAACACTGGAGAGGATGCCACCTTTCGATGGTGGTAAATATAAAACTGGCTGTGTGTTATTATCATCGTGGGGATCCGCATAGAGAATGAGAGATGGGTATAAGTTGGCTCGGAAGTTCCTTGGGGGAGGCAAGGCCATGGCTGTTAAGTCAAGACTTGTGTAGCTCCCGCATGGTTTTCGCCCTGGATGTTCGAGTACTTACCCCATACACGTGATATGCATCTCCTAGCTAGCGAGTCATTATAACATAATAATCGTGATCCATTTTCACGCTTTCAACCAATTAATAATTCACAAAAATGCATTATTGATTCTGACCAAAGTTATCATGCAATCTCTGATATAAACTGAAGCTCTATGAATTGGAAACAATAGAGGTGACATCCGATTGGCAAACCAAGATTTGGGCATCATTAGTAAGATGTTGTCGCGAGGACGAGTCGAAAGGGCACTCTTAGAGCTGTCTGCCTTTGCAACCTCAGTCTTCGTTGGCAGAATGAGGGGGCTTGTATAGCCATGCTTCAGAGCGGACATGGCACTGCGTAGTATCCGAGCTCGGTATTTCAGAAGTACCGTGTGTGGTACTACATCTCATCGTAGACACCAGATTCACTTGTTCATCTCATATCCAAAGGATTGTTCCATCCTAATAATTACAATTTCTAGCCGCATTGCAGATACCACCTACACTGTGTCAACTTTCGACGCTCTTTCCCTACTGTTCAAAAACGTTAATCCTTCTTCCCAAAGCCATTCCAGCCAGTCTAGTCCTGTGTGACGCTGTTCTTTGAGAGCGGGATAAACAAATGCATAAGAACCAGCTCCCGCACTCTCGCTGGTTGCATGTGTGTCCGAACCGTTGCCTTTTTGAAAAGCAACGAGCAACCGCCGATCCGCCGAGCCATCAAAGAGTATTCTGAAATGTTCCAGAGATTTTCGTGACTTGATATCCGGAATAACCCAGAGCACAAGTTCCACGGAGGTAGGCATGTAGGGAAGGAGAGTCAGGACAACAAACTCTATCCAGAGCTTTGCATGAACATCATTAGGCGACAGCAATTCGTGTGGAAAAGAGTGGGTTCGAAATATGAAGCATCTCAGCCCAACGAGATCTTTCAGCGGTTCCCAGCCATAAAAACACGTATGATCTAATTTCAGGTTCAAAGATAGATATATTATCCCTGAGAAGACGTTGGATGAGAGGGATAAGTCGTGCGTCGAGTAATAATCAATATGAAGGCGGCGAATTGAAGGGGGTAATTCCGCAACGTGAGCAATTTCTCCTATTGAACATGAAATGCTTCTCAATGCAGGAAGCTGCCGGCAAACACTGGTAATCTCGAGGGGCCACGCTAACAAATTGTATCCAGTGATGAAATGTTCCTTCGCGCGAAGAAGACGGGAAGACTGCATTTCCTCAACCCGGCTAACTCGGTTGAAGTATTTGAAAACACAAGGATCGACCCTGAACGTGGAAATGGTGAGACCGGGTTAAATCCATGAAGTGAGTAGAATCGACCAACAAATTCTGAACAGCAGTCGATACAAGAGAAAGAGTTTTCGCTTCTGTAACATCTTGGCGCGCAATCCATAAGAATATACAGCGCACAAGTTCCTGTGGCAAAATAGGGAGTGGTTCCTCCGGCAATGAGAGGAGTGTTCGAGCCGCAGCAGCCGCTCGAGAATGGCGCACTTCCACTTCTTTAGCACCAGCTACCGAATACCCTCTCGTGTGCATTTTATGGTCCCCAGAAATCGTCTGGATATCAACGAGGTCCTCCTTGGCCCACATTGCAGATCGCGAAGTTGCCTTACGACACGTGTTTTCCAGCCACTCGAGCGATTCTAATGACACGGTTATAGCACTAAATTCGACCTTTTCGGACTTTGGTACATCAATCCACTTGGCTTTCAGCATATTTTCCTGACCAGTAGGACGGAAACGTTTCAGGAAACTAGAGAAGACACCACTCTTCGACGGCGGACGATATAGTACTAGATGTTTGTCATCATCGTGAGGATCCGCGTAGAGGTTAAGAGGTTGGTAGAAGTTGGTTCGGAAGTGGTTTGGGGGAGGCAAGGCCATGACTGTTGAATGAACAGTTAGATAGCTCCCGCATGGTTTGTGCACTGCATGCTCTAACGTGCTATACATTTTATAAGTTTCACCTGGTGAGCAAGTACTATAACATAGTAAATGTCATACATATTCATGTTTTCAGTGTATTGATAAGTTACAAAAATCAATTAGATAACAGACTAACTGCTTCTATTATTCATCCACTGACGAATGTCGACTTCGTCTGTCCGTCGCAAACCGTTCAACATCTTCCCAAAGCCATTCCAACCAATCGAGCCCTACAGACCTCGAGGACGGATGGACAGAATAGACATATGCTGAAGATCCACTTCCCGCACTTTCACTTGTTTGATGCCTGTCTGAGTTGGGGTCTCCCTTTCGAAAAGCTAGAACAAGCTGAGGATAAAGACTTCCGTCCCACAAAGGTTTGTATTCCTCGAAAGACCCCTCCTTCAGTACTTCACCTGCAACCCAGATTAAGAGGTGAAGAGTTGGAGGGAGATAGGGGATGAGTTTTTGCACGACGAAATTTGTCCAACCCACGGCATGCTGCTCATTTGGATAGAGACTTCGATCAGAGTGAGAATGAAACATCAAATGTGTGAGATTTGAGAGCTGCTTTAGGGCTGAGAGATCCCATTTTTTATAGACACCGAGGTAGACATTTGGTTGGATGGAAAGATGAGTTAAAGCCTGGAAGATTTGTAAAGTGAGAGGAGTTCCAGTTGCATTCCATCGATCGAGGTGAAGTCTACAGAGCGAAGGAATTGTTGTGGGTGGGCAAAAGGGATATCCTAGGAAGGAGATACTTCTCACAGCAGGAAATTCTTTGCAAAAGTGAGTGTCTATCTGAAAATCCAAGGCCACAGCCGAAAAGTATTCTGTTTTGGCTTGGAGGAGGCGAGGTGATCGAAGATTGACCAAGGTGTCATATGCGGTTTGGTCAAGGAGAATTAAACGTTTGAAAACGTAAAGATCCACCCTACACCATACTATATGAGAAAACAGGAGATCCAGAGGCACAGGCTCTGACGTACCATTTCTGTACTGTTCTCGAGACAAGAGAGAGCTGCTTTGCTTCAAAAGCGCTCTCCAATGCAACCCATTGAAATATGCAGAAGGTAACATCGACTGGAAGAAGGGGTACAGGCGCTTCCGGGAGTGACAGCAGAAGTTGAGAAGCAGCAATGGCACGCAGCAGTCGACCTTTGGTTGATCCTGTCTCGCCTAGAGTAAACTCCCTGTCCTTTAACATAGTATGAAATCCGTCTAGACGTGCCAAGTAGTCCTTAGCCTGTTTATTAACTGAATCAAGAGTGCTCCTGCCCCAAAATGGTGACCGTGAAGTTGCTGACGATGCAGAATTTTCAAGCCATACAAGAGACACAACATTTACCGTGATAATAGGATCTAGATCGTTCGCAGGGTAGGGATATTGGAAGAATGTTTCAAACACATTGGCGTCTGCGGGAGGGAGGGTCATGGTGGCAAGAGCCAGGCCACACGCCTGCGACTGAGACAAATCCACACCTGATGGTTCTGTTGCACTTCTTGAGTTGCGAACAGTTCTGTTGACGTACTTTCAGCCCAGAAAACTGCTACTGGATTCTCAGGATTTCAAATCGTCGAGTAGCTGAAGTGTGTCATTTTCTTGGTTTCCGCATAACAATGATTCTATTCTCACAACTTTTCTCACACATATTAAAACTATCCTTCATAAAACAGGGGATCTTCACTTCAATGAGCAAATATCGACGACAGAAGGCATGCCCTTTTCCCTCAAGCTGCAGAGCAGGATGAAGGCTTGCTTCCTGTAAGCCTTCCTTTGCCTGCGCTAGGCTAACCTATGACATGTTGACCTGCGTAACTGCTTTCAAGATGTGTGCAGTGGAGCGTCTGATCACCGGATTGGTGCAAGCACGGCCGATGCGGGCATCTATAGCACGAAGAGAGCTCCTCTGTGCTCACAATAATTCTTAAAGACCGCCATCCGAGGAAATGCACTAACCGAAGGTGCAATACACTTCAGAATGGTAATTCAGGATGATCAAGTGGAACCTAAGGTTTGACTATCACGAAGTGCAGAAGACAGGACTATGAGTAAGAGGTCTTGTTATCGTATGCATCCCCTCAGATAAAGCCCTCGGATTAAAATAATGTCTTATTACATATTATATCGCTTGAACCTTTAATAGCAACATGTTTTCACGTTTTTATTTTTTCGTAGGCAGCCCAGACCCACTCAAACCATGATCGCGGGGCCATGGTTTGAGCAACATCGTTGAAAGCATATCATTTAATAAGTCAACTGCGTTACATAAGATCCCCCAGTAACCTGATAGTTTTGAACTGGCTCAGAAGTATTCCTAATGTGCAAATTTGTGCATGACCTTGGGCAGAGCGGCCAGCGCCTAGTATTGACCCACACTCTCCAGCTACCAGCATGACAGGGGAATCCCCTTGTGGCTTACCTATTGAACTCTGGAATAACATTCTTCTATCTTGCGATAAATTTCACTCCTTAGTATCCTTGTCAGCGACATCTCGCCGTCTTCGAGTTATCTATGTTGAGAACCTCAGCGCGGTGCTGAGGGGTGTCGCGTATCATGAGCTTGGTCAAGCTTTGCCTCATTTGCTTCACTATCTGTCGTTTGTGTACGAAGTTGAAGAATTCGTGCTTGCCGCTTCCTGGAAACATGAATTCCTATTTCGCGGCCGTTCAATGGCGAGAATAATGGGCGTCGGACGCCCCCCAGTCATGAAGCAGCAAAAGGGAATTCTCTAAGTCTGAGGTCCCTGAAAATTGTACGTCTGTTTGAATTTATGTCTTTCTCTTGGGTGTTGCTGATAACTTTGAAGATATTCGAGCTCTGAGCTGGTTAGCCTCCAAGGAGCTATCTTCAACTTCAGGACATTTGTTGCCATGTGGGAATACGATGGCCCTGCAAGCTCACTGGAATATCTCAATCAAATGCCGCTCTCCTATTACCTTTCCCTCTCCCTCGCTGGTTCAGCAGCCCGTCTAATTGTATTGCGCATGTTGAAGAATTCGTGGCACACGCTAGGTAAGTTTCGAGTACAGTGATTCCAACCGACGACATAGTTATTTGCAGATATCGCACAGTTGGTTTCAGTACATCCTAAAAGGCTTGGAAGGCTAATACGTGCCTGAAAAGACGACATGTCCTCCATACTCGATGTAATTGAATCTACAGGCTAGTGAGAAGTTCAGTAACTATGCCTTTATATTCGAGAAGCTCATCGCACATTCACGTTAGCCAAAATGCAGGCTGGGTCGAAGACCGCCGTATGAACAACTTCATGTTCGAATGCAGAGCCTTCCACGCGAACGCCAATCTGGTGGCTGGATCATAAACGATTCGGTTTTGGAAGAATGGCGAAAACCACACGATTCAAATTCACTTTTCGAATCGCAACAAGTCTCACCGAACTCGTTTTGCTGACGTTCAAAAATATTTCTGTTCTCATAATTGTTATCAAGTGCATTACGACTCTTTAGTTTGGGAGGACTACTATAGCCAACTTCATGGTATCCAGACCGCTCCGCGATATGTGGGCACAACTGTTGAGTTTTTGCCGTTAAGGATGGCGCATCTCACCCTAGATACTGGATTCACTCGCTCAGCTCATATACAATAAATTATTCTATTCTACAAAATAACAACATCTGAATTCATTATGGACAAACCGTGGCAATTACACTACGTCAGCATTCGAGACTTTTTCCCGGTTCCTCAAAAACATCAATGCTTCCTCCCAGAGCCACTCCAACCAGTCTAGCCCTGCGTAACGTCGCTGTTTGAGAACAGGATAAACAAACGCATATGGACCAGCACCAGCACTCTCGCTAGTTGCATGTGTACCCAAACCATTTCCCCTCTCAAAAGCAACAACTAACCGCCGGTCCACTGTACCATCCGAGAGTGTTCTGTAGTGTTCCAGAGACTTTTTTAGTTCCAGCTCTGGAACAACCCAGAGTACGAGCTCAACAGAAGCAGGTATGCAGGGAAGGAGAATACGGACAACAAAGTCGATCCAAAGCTTTGCATGAACTGCATTAGGCCAAAAAATTCTATGTGGAAAAAAGTGGGTGTGAAATATGAAGCATCTCAACGCAACGAGGGCCGTCAACGGTTTCCAGTCCCAGCTATGAAAAACGTGAATCCCCTGTGTTTTCAAATTTAAAGAGAGATGTGTTATCTTTGAGAAGACGTTGGAGGAGAGGGGCAGCCTGGGCAAAGTATAATCGTCAATGTGAAGACGGCGAATTGAGGGAGCCAATGTCGTAACATGGACAAGTTCTTGTATTGGCAAGGAAAAGCTTCTCAGTGCAGGAAGCTGCTGGCAAACACTGGCAATAGGCGGCGAAAGCAAATTGTATCCTGTGAAGTAATGTGCCTTGGCTCGAAGAATACGAGAAGACCTAATTTCCTCAATCCTATTATTTCGGCTGAAGTATTTGAAAACACAAGGGTCGACCCTAACCTTAAATGGTGAGACAGTTATCCATGCAATGAGTAAGGTAGACTAACCAATTCTGGACAGTCGTCGAGACGAGCGAAAGTATTTTGGCCTCTGTAACGTCCTGACATGCAACCCATAAGAATATACAACGCACGAGCTCCTGCGGCAGCGGCGGAAGCTGTT
The DNA here is from genome assembly GCA_021399455.1 of Flagelloscypha sp. PMI_526. Lineage (NCBI taxonomy): Eukaryota > Fungi > Basidiomycota > Agaricomycetes > Agaricales > Niaceae > Flagelloscypha > Flagelloscypha sp. PMI_526. The sequence continues at coordinate 26,070 of JAJTUO010000065.1, forward strand.
CTTCTGGTAAGGCGAGGAGGGTTCGAGCAGCAGCAGCCGCTCGAGAATGGAGCGCGTCCACATCTTTAGTCCTCATAACTGAATAACCTCTATTGTAGTTGTGCTGCTCAGAACGGATTTGGATATCAACAAGTTTGTCCTTCGCCCACAGAGCAGATCGCGAAGTCGCCTTGCGACAGGTATCTTCAAGCCACTCAAGCGATTCTAAGGACACTGTTATGCCACGAGGTTCGGCCTTTTCGGACTTGGGTCCACCAATAACCTTGACTTTCGACCTGCTTTGCCAACCAAGGGAGCTGGAACCTTTCAAGAAACTGAAGATACCGCCTTTCGACACCGGAAGATGTACAAGTGGCGGTTTTTTATCATATTCGTCTGCATAGAGTGTAAGAGGCTGGTAGAAATTGGCTAGGAAGCTGTCCGGGGGAGGTAACGCCATGGCTGTCGAGTTGAGAGATACATAGCTTCCGCGTGGTTGCGCAAACACTGCACTCTGGTTGGACAACGGGATCGGGTGGCTCATATGAGAAAGCAATCATAACGTAGTAAATGTTCTATTTATTCCATTTTCAATAATTAATAATTCACTACAATCGTTCAAAGACAGCGAACTACTGTTCGCGTTGTTCGTGAATCATGAAAGGTTCATTTTGTCTCTCAGTCACAAATCGTTCGACATCTTCCCAAAAGCATTCCAACCAATCAAGCCCTAATGACTTGGATAACGGATGTACCGAATAGACATATGCCGAAGAGCCACTTCCAGCGCTTTCACTTTTTTGATGCCTATCTGAGTTGGGAGCACCTTTTTGAAAAGCTAGAATTAGTCGGGGAAATACTGTCCCATCCCACAACGGTCTGTATTCTGTGAAAGACCCGCTCTTCAGTACTTCACCTGCCATCCAGACTAAAAGTCGAAGAGTTGATGGGAGGGAGGGGATGAGATGTTGAACTAGGAATTCAGTCCAAAACTCTGCATGGGCATCATTTGCATATAGAGGTGATGATGATGAATGGGAATGAAAAAGCAGATGCGTGAGATTAAGGAGCTGCTTTAAAGGTGAGAAGTCCCAAATTCTATAGATGTGCAGACCGGGGCTTGGTTGGAGGGAAAGGTGGGTTAGTGAACGAAATATTTGTGAAGAAAGGGGGGTCTGATTCGCGTTCCATGAATTAGTCTCAAGTCGGCGAAGAGCAGGGATTGATTTAGACGGAATCTGGTGATAACCTAAGAATGAGATACTTCTCACTGTGGGAAACTCTCGATGAAAGTCGTCAGTTATCGGAAGGTCTTCACGCAAAGTCACAGCCGAGAAGTATTTTGTCCTCGCTTGAACAAGACGAGACGAATTGAGATTCACCAAAATTTGGTACGCAGTCTCATTAAGAGGAATTATGCGCCTGAAAACGTATGGATCTGCCCTGAACAGCAGATTATGAGAAAGAAAGAATCAATGATATCTGATAGCTCGACATACCATTGTTGCACTGTCCGTGAAAGAGTAGAGAGTTTCTTTGCATCTATAACGCTCTGTAGTGCTAGGCATTGAAATACGCAGTATATGATATCGGCCGGAAGTAGGGGAATGGGTGCTCCTGGTAATGAAAGCAGAACTTGTGAAGCAGTGATCGTTCTCAGCAGGAGACCTCTGGTCGTTTCTATCTTCGCTAAGATGAACTCTTTGTCCAGAATGGAATCTTTGAGAATGTCTCCACGTGCAAAGTAGCCATTAGCCTGCTCCTTGATTGACTCGAGAGTGTTCTTGTCCCAAAGTAATGACCGAAAAATTGAAGTTGATGCACAATGTTCGAGCCACAAAAGAGATACAATGTTGACCGTCCCAATGTGATCGAAGGGCTCCGCGACAGAGGGATGCTCGAAAAATGTTAAAAAGAATTTCGCGTCCGGAGGGGGGAGGGCCATGAAGGCAGGACTCAAGCCGCATGCTGCATCGAGAGTTGAAACGGTCGTTGACAGACTGCTTCCGTACTTACGCTTCTTGCTCTCTACTTCCATTTACCTCGGATATCCTCGAGCTCTTATAGACACTTTTGGCCTGTTCTGTCCGTTTTCAGTGCTGTCGATTGCCATCGACTCACACCTTGATTCACCTTGATGGTTTCGGGCTGGACGCTCCCCTAGTGTGAATATTTATGCTTCCTCAGTGTGTGCGAAGAGCACGTAACCCAGTCGACCTCGTTTGTCCCCCACAGCAAGATGAATACACGCACAGCGTGGGGCAAAACAACATGGCCACCTCTCACACTTCTTCTCTAGCCTTCATGCCCTATCTTCGCCCAGGACCTGTCCCAATATTAGCCCTTTCAAACTTCGGCATGATGCCGTTTGTGGACTACATATACGTTAGCATCGGCTTTTACTGGTCTTCAAAAAGAGACTCACAGTCAAGACTCACTCAAATCTTCGAATGTCTCCGAGAATTCTAGCTATTTATCGATATATGCTAAAACAAAACTACTCGAGCGCTACCTGGCTGGAACTTCGGACCCTTGACTGGGAAGATTGGTCCATGGAGAGAACTCGCTCTGTCAATCTCTCCATGATCACGTATAGAACAATCGAGTCTTCCTTTTATAAACTGGCAAGATACTTGGTAGTAATAAAATTACACTCTCTTGACTCTAAGTAATGTTCCTCTGAGTCGTTAAGGTGTTGACGGGAGGGCGCACAGGTATGTCAAGAGAACATTAAGCAAAGCCTTTCTGTCTTTTGAACGCCCTTGAACATGTATATCTAAGGGTTTGCAGCCTGATCTAAGACAAAATATGATGAGAGCCATTTTGTTTTTCAGGAGCCTTTGGCTTTGTTGAATTGTGAGTCCGACCCTACACAAGCGCTGCGGGATACGACTGTGCAGTGAAGTGTTGGAACAAAGGTGCCACTTGAAACAAAAGGTCTGAGCAATTAATGAGGTGGTTACCTTAAGAATGGCTGGATAGCCTTAGCATTATAGAGATACGATTCATGGAAGATGTTGTTCAACTCTTGACTTGGCCGTTTGTAGTAGGTCAAGTATTCTATGTCTTTATTTTTGCAGTAAACGGCAGGAAGTATTGTTGAAGCACTTTTCTTCTCGCTCCCAGCCAGCCTCGCCCGTGGCGCTGAGCCTCCAATGGTGATTTCGATCATAGTGGTTCCCACCATTTTGCCAGGGTGCACCACATAACAAAGAACCTGTTAGGCCAAACTGAAAACTCCTTTGCCGGCAGGGAGTCAGACCTTACAAAGGGTTGCCAAACCATTGTTGTGTCCAAGGGAAGTGTAGTCCTTTGTATTACTCACTTTTCCGCCTATAAAGTCTGGGTCATCCTCAATGTTTTTGTATCATCACAACCCAACTAACCATTTCCAACAACCAACGAAAGCAAATCTACTCACAGTCAGTTGCCGTACTCCAAGCTGGCGTTCGCTGACTCACATCACCCCGTTACAGATGTGTTACGCCTATCGCGACTCCGAACAATGCACAAACTGTCATAGGGTATACGACCTTGGTTTGAAGATCAGTTGTAGCCGACCAGATACGTGCAGTAGCGCGACTCGCCACTCCCGGTATTGTGATGAAAGTCAATGCGATCATCCACAATACCAAGAGGGCACCTCTGTGCTCACCATAGCCCCCCAAAGTCTCGATCCTAGCAACTGCAGAAGGTGCAATCCTCCCCAAAACAATAGCTCGGGAGGGGGTAGAGGAACTGGCAAGAAGTGGCGTTATATCACGCCAAATAGGGGGTAGAAGTAGCCGTTCTCGGTGCCAAATGTGGCTGCTCTAGTCCAATCTCTGATTTAAAGTCATTCTTGCTATGTAAACTAATCAAATTATTTCTAATTTTAAGGTGCTTTGTTTCCTAAGCGGCGAGCAGCACTGACTTCCCATTGTCAGCAGCTCCAGCCCATAGCAATGTCATTAAAAAATCGCCCAATAATCCTTAACCATATTTTCCATTAATTTCTAGTCAAAATACATCTCAAAATTGGTACAAAATAGTCATCAAAAAATGCACGGAGGCAGAATCAGTTCGGCAAGCGCCAATTGACCCACACTCGGATTGTACTTGCATGGCCATGGACTTGCACTGCAGCTTGCCTGCTGAAGTCTGGATTAATGTTTTTATATCTGTCGATAAATTTCACTCATTGGTGTCCTTGTCAGCAACATCTAGCGGTTTCCGATCAATCTATCTCGACAACATCCGTAACATGCTGCGGGGTGTGGCTTACAATGAGCTTGGTCAAGCATTGCCTCATTTGCTCCGATATCTGTCATTTCGTTACCAAGATGAGGAATTTGAGCTGCATCCTAAAACCATACATTCCTATTTTGAGGCCGTTCAATGGGGAGAAGAATGGGTGGATGCCCTTCAGTCATGGAGTAGCAGCTGGGCGTTCACCAATACTGATATTCCTGCCAATTATGTGTATGTTCAAAATTTATCCTGTTTTCTTTTAGTTGTTACTTATGGCTTTGAAGATATTCAGCTGCTGAGCTGGCTCGCCTCCAACAGGCTATATTCAATTTCTGGACATTCGTGGCCATTTGGGAAAATGATCTTACAAGCTCGCTGGATTATCTCAATGAAATGCCGCTTTCTTCGCATCTTTCCCTCTCTCTGGTTGGCTCCGGAGCTCAGCAAATTGGAATGCGCATATTGAAGACTTCGTGGAACCCATTAGGTACGTTTTGAGCACAGTGATTCGAACCGAGCCCATGCTTGTTGCAAGATATTGAGAAGTTAGTGTCGATGAACCCGGCAATGCTTGGACGTCTGATACGCGCTGAAAAGGATAAATCTTCCATATCCGATATAACCGTGTGAGTTCAATAAGTACATTTCTTACATTATATAGACTCATTGTGCATTAATATTAGCCAACGCTGCAAACATTATCGAAAATCACCGTATGAAGAACTGGATGTTCGAATGGAGAGCCTTCCGCTTGAACGACGATTTGGTGGCTGGATTATATGTGATGCGATTCTGGAGAGATGGGAAAAGCGACACGCTTCACTTTCGTTTCATGAATCGCAACAAGCCCGATCCAGCTTGTATCCTTGACTATCAAAAATATTTTTACTATCTGTAGATTCATACATGGTGTCATGTAACCTGTCTAGCTTTGGGCTGCATTAAAAACTGAGATCTTTTTGGCTCTATTGTTGCATTGAAAACTAAATTAACCAATGAACAGGGTTACGTTTTTAATTGAGATTTTTTTCGCTGATGTGGAGGAGGACGACTCGATAATCCACTAGCTATCTTTCTCTTATTATTTTGTTGCTTGTAGGGTTGCCAAAAATGCATTTGGAGTGACTCTTAGTGAAAACCATCTGCTTAAGGCCCTAAATCCAATAAACTATAGACCTTGTTGGGCTTCGACTCAGAGAGACTCACTTCAAGTCCATGGTGGAAGACTCAATGCTGGAGCCCGTGTCATTTGTGACTCAACACATGACGAACCGTGCTAAGTTATTTGACCTAACATTCTAGGGCTTTATTTATTTGGTTTTCTGAACCTTCCAAACTAGTCATTCTCAGGATGCTGGCAACAATGCGCAAAGATGTACAGCAAACTTCGAGAAGCATGCCAGTGGGTTCTGCGAGAGCGTTTCCACCGTAACGTTCATGTGCCTCTTTCATTCAGAATCCTCTGGTGAACGACCAACCTCCTTTACCTTTCACCTGAGGCAAGTTAAGCCAACTATATCATATTCGACGCCGGATTGAGCTTAGTTTTCAGGAAATGAACAGAAACAAAAATTACTCAAAGTCAAACCTCCTTCAAATCTTGGAGCGTCTCCTAAAATTCTGACTAAAACAGAAATATAGCAATATGTACCAACGTGACTATAAGAAATTTCAGTGCCTCGAATGTTACATGGCTAGAATTCTTTGAGCCTAGACGAGTAACTCCCAGCTTTTCGTGCCAACAGGCGCCATCCTTGCCCTTCATGGACACGTAATGTGAGATCAAGTCTGCCCTTCAGAAGGATGACCTCGTGTTACTTCCATGCATTGCACCGAAGGATTCACCTACACCCGCAACGACCATGGCCACGTTCTCGCCTCTTAGCCTCTTTTGCGGCTTTCCTGCGGTACACAAACTCTCAAATAAGAGGAATGGGCCGACTTTCGCAAGCACCTCTTTCTTCCACTTCACTATGTTTAAGCCGACGCACCATCCCGCCAACAGGTACCCCTCCGGTCCATCCAGATCTCGTCAACAGTTCCAGTTCTTGCATATCGTGGTACTAGCTCTTCGCATAGACAAGGTGGTTCACTTTGCTCCTTCAAAAAAACACAGAAGCCGCAGATGTGAGTTTTTATTCCCTGGATCTTCGTTTTGCGTTCGAAAATTTTCTTTGGGATTCACTCGTTTCTTTCCCAGGCAAAGCCAGAACGTCTCCTCCCTCAAAGGATTTGAAGAAGGGCGCTACATTCCAATGTAACTGTCTAGAATGTGTCACCGCATACCAGAATCATGCCTCCTCCGTCAATATTCGATCCATGGAACGCGTTTATGGTGGGTACGAAAAAGTCCTCAGTGGTCTTCGTGCAGAATCACGTACACATAGAGAAAGTGAGTGAAAGGTCCCTGGAATGTTGAGCTTAAACCAAAGGTTTTTAGTTCTCTACACATTTTATAATGGCTGGCGCCATCCAAACAAACCTGTCCCCAGGGTCATCCGTATTATGAGGATCGATTTCTCCGAAAAGTTCATGAGGTCCGCTAACCAATACCGGTACGAACATTCCCCCTCCTTCCTTTGTGCATAGGCAACTTTATGGTTTTAGGAACGATGTCGATAAAAGTATGAAGTCACCTTCTAACAAACCCGGGAACACAACGTACCTCTTCCACGGTACCAGAGTCATGTGTCAAATCGGCTACCAGTCGAACTACAACCAAGCTTGCGCCGACTCACACTGTTCCCTTTGCCGTATCATTCGCTACTCGTTCAGTCTCGAATACACTGGTTCAGCATCGCAGTTCAAGAGATTTGGAGATGGTCTCTATTTCTCATCCATCTCCTCAAAGTGCGATGACTACGTTCGAGTGCCGAAGTCAAGCAATCGAACGAAAGGTTCGAATTCTCTTCGTGTCTTGATTATCGCAAATGTCGTACTTGGAACGGTATGGGCGACCAAGGAAAATGTTCCTCACCTCAAAGGTCCACCTCCTGGATTTCATTCGGCGAGTTTTTTTTATTTCAACGGTATGTCGATATCATTTGCTTACGAAGTTTACTTGTAGGTGATGGGAAAGCCAGGGAGGGCTCTCAACTATGAAGAGCATGTTGTCTACGACGATAGGGCTGGTATGTCATTCGGCGTATCCTCTCTCAGAACCTTTCTGATGTTCCTAGTTCGACCGGCGTATATAGTTGTCTACCAGTGAGAAGAAGAAGAATGTGGTCATGATGGTTTATACAATTTTGGCAAAAAGTCACAGCGGTTAGCGAGTTTTTTACTTCTTGGAGACCGACCAGATGTTCGAGGCACATGCTCTACCTTGGGAAAAGGGTATAAAGTATAATATATAACCTCTTGAAAATACGTGTATCTCTTCTAGTAAAAAATCGAAAATCCATCCATCCGCACAAGCTGCAATGCATAGATGTATGGTCATGGCAGATAATGCGACAATGCGGAACAAAGAGGTGGGAAGGCATAAGTAAAGAGACTGTTTTCAAAAAGCAGAAATCATTGAAGCGATAGCATTATTCTGGAAATAAGCTAGCATGCCCCAAGCCACCAAGAACCAGATTATCCGAGCAGGCAGATTCTTCAAAGGCATCTGAGTGTTCGCTCTGAAAATACCTGACGCAAATAAAAGACGCGCAATCCAACTTCTGTGATCACCCTACATTAAAGTCACATGAGGTAAAGAAAGGAGTGGCCGGAGAGAGAAAGAGAGACACATGGACTGATCGATTGTTTCGCGTGCGTGATTTTCTCGGACGCAACCAACTTGGTTCTGGAGTACCAAGTTGATAACCAGAGTAGAACCCAAGTACATGCCGAAAATAAGTGCTCAATTCTGTTGAGTAGAGATCGGTGTCATGAAATCAGGAGGTTTGCATCCCACGAGAGATCGATGCGGGAGCGTGGCTTGTAAACAACCCAATCAACTCTGGGTCATCCATCAATGAGAGGAAGAGCTCACTGCTGTGGACGAATTCTCGACACATTCCCAAATGAACCTCATTTATGGTGAATGTAGATTGTCCATACCAGGAACTCGCGAGTGCATTTGGGTTATTCGAATGGTCTTAACACTCCCAAGAACTGCTGGAGGTTACGACCCGTATTGTGAGGACTATGTATGCTCGAACGCGCGCCTTGAAGGTGTTCATCGGTTCGTTGTAAGAGGTTGCACCTTCAAAGTAGATAGCAATGACAATATGGCGTCGGTCGTCACTGAGGGTAACCAGGTGAGACCATTGAAGAAAAAGTTGTGTGTGCAAGGGTTTGTAGCTAACCAAGATCCATTTTGCCGTCCTATCGTCTCGATTAGCCACTTCCAGCAAGTAGACACTCTTTAGCATCCTGAACCCTGTGATTTCCGAGCTTGGCCATGCCAGACACGCGAACCTCAGCAGGCTCTCTGACCCTGCCCAGCTCGCAGCAGTCCAACATGTTGGCGAAGGTACGTTCAAATAGGTGTGGGCTCTGAATTTGTTCGCCCATGCTTTCATGTAGCTTCATGAATTCTCACTGTATTTCGTGTCGTCGGTGAATTGGTAAAAGTAGAGCGTGACTGTTTGTGTGTTGGGTCGCGGAGGGTCCACCTCATCACGTCGTCTTGTTTCCCTCGTCATATAGGCGAGAGGTATAGTACGAGTTCTCTGCCATCTGAATCAAAGAGAGTAAGGTCATGTGTTGAAAATCAAGTTAGGGACAACGTGCGAAGAAACAGGAATCGCAAAACCAGTCGCAGCAGAAAGTGGGGATCAGACAGAGACACGCTTGCAAGTGCCGAACACCAATGGGGCCGAAATGTGCGCGTGTGGGTTAAACCGAGAACTTTCGTCTTTCGCCAGTCGGAGTCGGAAATGAAATGTGGCCGTCCATAATGCACATCTGCAGGTGATATCGGAACCATGTGGATCAGTTTTCAGGTCTTCTCTCATTCTCACATTTCTCCTTGAATTCGTCCTGATCACTAATCACCCTTCAATTCCTCAGACAATGCAGCTCCACTGAAGTCATATGGTATGTCTGCCCCAGATTGGGTATATCCACGTCAGTCGATACTGGTTCTACATTGTCTATCAATAGCACGGAACCTGAAAGGGCTTCGCTTGTACCCATCTAGGTTTTCAAATATCCTAATCCGGCGACTTCTCTCAATGATTGTACTGCTGCTGTGGAGCGTGTGTTTTCAGGTATAAGTATTGCTCCATTCCCCAATACATCATCGTTCACCTCCCTCCTCTTTCCAAAGACTACGGCAAATTGCCCTCATTCTGTCGGCGCTGTGGCAAATCATGTCGCGGCGAGATAAGAGGAAGAAGTGGTGGAACTCCACTCGCGATGTCTCTGTTACACTCCTTGAAGTCGTGAGAGACTCTGCCGATGCTCTACCACCCCTCAAGAGCGCTGCAGGGTTCTTGACTTCCAGCCATAAAGTGGCAGAGGTGTGTCGCCGCAGTGGTTCTGGTTTCTTTATGATTCTTTTCTGACCACACTCTCTAAGCGCATTGCGTCTATCCCTCAGATAACAGAACATCTTCAACTTCGATTAGCAATCATCGACGACAAAATCAAAACCCTCCTCCCTCCAGCTGCAGACCTAGATGAAGACTTGGCGAAGCGCCTGATTGATTATGACCTGTTCGCCTTTTACTTCCGTCCAGAAGCGACATTTTATTTACCCATTTGTAGGGGTCTTGTTGAAATCGCGCAGGAACTTGAAACGTTGCGCATTCAGAAGCAACTTGTGACCCAATTTATACATTTACGACGCACAGAAAGCAAGCTTAATTCTGTGTCTTCTAAGTTAGACCAAGCTGAGCTAGATCTCCAAGTAGGCTATCCCGTTACGTCTCCCTCTTCCTGCTCAGCTTTCGACCTTACACACAGGATCTTCGCGCGCTTTACTCTCAACGTAGACTGAACGTCATACATAATGACCTTGGCCTGGTCAATCAAACTCTCAGGGAGCTTCATAAAAAGGAGGAAAACCTACACAAGCTCGTTTCCTCTACCAAGAAGGTTCGTTGGCCGGTGTTCACTCTTTTTGGTTTTCTGACGCAGTTATTCTTTAGATCATTGTTTTCTTCCAATCAGGGCCAGCAAGGGGCTTGTTTTGAAGTTATCTGTGACTTCAATTATCAAGTCTCCGGTGTGGTTGTTCTGGCCCGCTTGGCTAGACTCAATGACTCGCTTCCCAAATCACTTTCCTTTTTGTGGATTCCATATTTATTCACGGTTGGTATCCACACTGACCACCTGTTGGCGCAGACTGTCACAGTCGTAAGTCGCCTCACAATATCCCACAGTGTTAACGGACCAATTGCCACTGATCGGCGGGAAGAATCTTTAGACTTCATATAGCTGGGACTTATTGCCTCATCATGTATGCACGCAGGCGTCCACAGCCTACCCCCATATTGTATCCATTTCGCTCACCTTTGTATTTCTTATCATCACCTTGTTTGCACTTCGCTTCACATCGCGACTGTTTCACTCACATTGTAACCGTTTCATACCCGTTGTATCAGTAGCCCACATCCTTCACGTCCCATCATCTTGTACCTGTTGGTCTCAGCTTGTATTCTGCTCTACTACGTACTTCGCTTACCTCATATCTGCTTCATCCATATCGTACACACCTACCTCACACTCAACAGTCAGCGTTCACGTCATATCTGCTTCGCTCCCTCTTCTATGGAAGGTAGAGTGGTGTATAAAGGTAAGTAATGACAGATGCTTTGGCAGAGGCTATGAATCTGATGATGTGAGTTCACCATTTCGTATTCCTTCAATCGCAACAATCACTTACACCCACAAAGTGTTGTACTCACTCCAGCTGCCACCCAAAACAATGAACCCGGCGCTTGAATATTCAAAAATGTGTTAGGTGTATTATGCTATCAATTTTCTAACCTTTTTTAGTGGGAGAATACGTGCTATTACTGACCCAGATGACATCTCGAACTGAATCGAGATTTGCGTCGCGCACTCGATGTAACTCCAAGTTTTCGTTGCGCAAACACTGATTCAATCGGACTTCGTACGACATTTTTTGGATGCAGCCTTCCCATTCAAATTCTTCCTAAGCAGACGCGTCACCAGGAGATCACGCAAACTGAACAAAACGACCCTTCTTTTGTCAGGTTAACAGCACAGGACTTATACGGCAAGCTCATCTTGGAGTACACCTGAGTTTTGGCGTAGCTACATCCAAATATACAACCACTCAGTGTTCATTCTGTCATGTCATTTGTTACTCATTCTAGACTGCTCCGATCCCTTGGATGTTTTGAAAGGCTAGTGGTATCTCAATTATACGAAGTGGTACAGTAGGCGGTGATTCAAACAGTGAATCAGGATCTAGAGCATATGTCATATTCAATTTTCAACTTTGTTTTCGCTAGCACCAAGCCTCCACATTCCGGTTCCTTGGCTTGGCAGATAGTCTTCTTGCTTATTTCTGCTAAAACCCCCGACTTGTTTTTTTTTTTTCAGCTACTCTACCCATTTCATATTCCAAGCATATTCTGCACCTTCCTTTGGTTTCTTGCTCCTCCCGCTTCCCTCGCATCTCTTGCACCCCTCCCACGACCAGTCGAATGGTTCCTCCGGGACTACTCTATTGTGGTGAATGCCACTGGCTGATATCGCATGAAGCCGCTAAATGTGACTAAAAGCACAGGTCGTTACACCGGAAATTTTGACTCTATTTTAAGGACGGCATTTAGACGCGACGAATGTCATACGCCCGGCAATTCTCAAGGGTTTTTCTGACGAAAACAGTCGGAACCCTGTGAGGAAAGTTAGTAGACGGGAACTAGCGGGCCTGTTACTCGGGACCTATTTTAACTCTGAGGGCCCATTCAAACGATCGCCCGGAGAGCTTTGGGACATACAGAATCTCTGAGTGAACCTCACGCAAGCCTTTGAACTAGCCTAATACTGCTGCAGTGGGGCACGCAGTAAGATACACTGCTTCTTCGAAGGGCCCGGGGGCTCTGTGCCGAACATAACTCTAAAAAGATTGCTTCTAACCCCGCAGCTGGGTTTTGAGATGTTACCCCGCCCCTCTAAGCTCATTCTTGCTGCTGTGAAGCTCGCAGTTTGATATATAAGCATTCCTTCATGGCGAAGTACATCATAATCCTTCCTCTTTCCGCAGACCCCAACAAGTCGCTCTTACCTTGTCAGCGGTATATCGAGCTATGCCGTCGCGAGGTAAGAGGAAGAAGTTGTGGAATTCGATACAAGATGTCTCTGTTACAGTCCTTGAGCTTGTAAGAGATTCTGCTGACGCACTACCGCCCCTCAAAAGTGCTGCGGGATTCTTGACTACAAGTCATAAAGTGGCTGAGGTATTCGATTTGGGTTACCATATTGTTCTATCCCTTCTCACCATGCTCCTCAAGCGAATTGCGTCTCTCAGTCGAACAACTGAACAGATTCAGTTTCGTTTAGGAGTCATCGACGACAGAATCGGGACGTTTTTCCCTGAAACTGTCAAGCTGAGTGAAGACTCGAAAAAGATCCTGAATGCTTGTACTCTGTAGGCCGTTTATTTAGTTCTGGAAGTCAATCTTTTAACAAATATGCAGGCGTCTTGTTGAGGTAGATCAGGAACTTGAATCGTTGCGCACTCCAAAGAAAGTCGTGGCGCAATTTATACACTTACGTCGCACGGAAAAGATACTTTCCTCTTTATCATCAAAATTAGACCAAGCTGAGCTGGATCTTCGTGTATGTGTTCGCTTCTTATCTACCTCTTTCACGCTCAGCATTCGACTGTATACAGGATCTCTATGCGCTCCATGCTCAGCACAGGTCAAGTACCATGGAAAATGACATTGGCTCGATCAATCGAACCGTCGTGGAGCTCCATAAAAAGGAGGAAAAACTGCATGCGATTGTTTCCTCTACCCAGAAGGTTCGTTGGCGATGTGCACTCCTTTCAGTTTTTGACCCTAGTATTCCCTAGATCATTGTTTTCTTCCAATCAGGGCCAGCAAGGGACTTGTTCTGAAGCTATACGTAGCTTCAACCATCAAGTCTCCAGTGTGGTTGTTATGGCCCGCTTGGCTAGATTCAATGACCCTCCTCTCAATTTTCAATACTTTTTTCGGACCTCTTATTTATTCGCCGTTGGTATCCACACTGACTACCTGTAGGCGCAGGCTATTGCAGCCGTAAGTCGCCTCGCAATACCCCAGTGTTGGCCGATATCTTTCCCCCTCTCTGTGGGATAACCTTTTGTGGCCATGGCATGACCTCATCAATCTCCAAACGTAAGTTATCTCTACCTTTGTTTCGAGAGTCACCGTGTGATTCCCCTTTTTGTTGCCTCGGGTATTTACTTGCCTCGCGCATGCGTAACTTGACCCTCACTTACTACTCGTACCAACTTATTGTCGAACCTTGAGGTTTGACTCTTCTGCCAACTGGTTCCTGGCCAATTTGAATAGCACCCAGGTTTTGTGGCTCTGAAGCACTCCCTACAGCCGCTTGTCGGCCATATCCGGCTCATTTATAACTAGTATATAAAGACGTAGCCTTTTCGATGTACCGTAGAATTTCTGGAATCTGCTACGATTATCGCTGGTTTCATCCTTCGAATCGGAACTCGATTCCTCGACATTCTAAACCGTGTGTCGTCACAGTGATCTTATCACGCTGCCGTCACTCCTTTCCCAAAGTCGTCTGCACACTTGACCTACTTCCTTCTGTATCAGTTGCGACATCCACAGCCCGTCCTCACCTTGTACGTACTTGAAATTCACTATAAATTTATTTCACTCACTCTATATTTGTTGTCTGTACCTTCTTTCCGCATCCCCTCAACTGGCTCCTTCACTCACATTGGATACGTATACTTGAAATTGTATCAATTGCCCGCATCCTTAATCTTTCATCACATTCATCGGCCACATATCCGAGTTCCTTTATACCACGCAACGTCCTTCGGAATTTCCTCAAATTCATCTAGCTTGCAGCAAAGTCAGCTAATGTTCAAAAAGGTGCCTCACTTTGGTCATATCGCTCCCTCGAAAGATTCACCTATACTTGCCACTTTCTGGTGTTTTGAATGACCCCAGTTCGTCTAGCGTATATCATCGCTTACAAGTGGAAAGATGGGGAATATAGACATTGGGCTTCATACAATTTTAGTCAGGTCAGACGCAGGTCTGATCGGCGGGGCTCACCTTGGAGAATGCACCAGACGTTGGAAAAACGTTCTCTCTTGTTAGAATAAGCGCTGAGTAAGCGCCTCGGCATTTACTAATACAAAGAATGCACGAGAACTTTCTATGGACTACGAGAACCTTCGATTAGTTTTGTACATACAGTATATAAGGACAGCGAAAGTAGCTACAATAATAAGGAATAACGAAATAATTTCCCCCCCGAACTTACCGAGCGAGCCTCTGAACAGGCGCTTACGAGAGAAATCCCAACATCTCTCTTGAATTAGAACTACAAAATACAAACATATACGGTGGCTTGAAAACGTGTATTATTCAAAGCAAAATATTGAAACTTCCATCCATCCGGAAATGCTACTATACATATATGAGGTAGATGCCTATGAGACGACGCAAAAGAAAACAATTGAAAAAACGTGGGCAAGTCATAAGTAAAAGAGACCATTTTCAAGAAGTAGGAACCAAAGCAGTAGCATTATTTTGAGCATGAGTCAAGGTCTCCCAAGCCACAAACAACCAATTCGTCCCAGCGGGTCGATTCTGCAGAGTCAAAATCTGAGTGTTCGACATAAGGATGCCTTGGCGCCAATAAAATGCGTTGAATCCAACTTCTGTGATCGCCCTAATAACAGAGAAAATGGAACGTCAGGAAGAGTAGTGGAAGAGAGAGAGAGAGAGAGAGAGCGAGAGAGAGAGAGAGAGCGAGAGAGAGCGAGAGAGGACGTGACTGACTCCATGTTTCGTGTTAGCGATGTATCAGGACATAGCCAACTTGGTTCTGTAGCACCAAGTTGGTAACCAGAATGGAATCCAAGACCATGTCGAAGACGAGTTCCGAGTTCAGTTGAGTATAAATCGGTGCCTTGAATCCAAGAGGTTTCCATCACATGGGAGATAGAAGCGAGACCATAACCTTAAACAAACGAAACCCATTAGCCCTAGTCATCAATAATAAAAAAAGCGGGGGAGAAGAGGGGGCTTACCGGTATGAATGAAATCGCGACATGTTTCTTGTGCAATTCCATTCGTGTTAAACGTCTCCTGACCATACCAGAAACTCGTGAGGTCATCCCAATTATCCGAATGGTCTTGAGGACTACCGGGAGCTGCCTTGGGTTGCCCTCCGTCGCTTGTAATGTATATATAGGCCGGAACGCGTCCCTTGAAGATGTTCATCGCAGTATCGTAGGAGGTCTTGTCTTCAAGGAAAACGGAAATTCCGATTGATGCTTCGTTCATTACTTTGAAATATCGCAGGTAAGACCACAAAAGGGCGTGAGTCCCACGAAGCATGGCCTACCAAGATCCCAGTTCCCTGTTCTATCATCCCCATAAAGAACCTTCGGCAGGTAAACGTTCTTCAACATAGTCTTAAACTTGGTGATTTCAGAGCTTGGCCATCCTGCGTAGGCGAACCTCAACAGCTCTCCAGAACGTGCCCAACTCGCAGCGCTCCAGCCCGTTTGCAAAGGTGCGTTCGAGTAAGTGTGATCTACGATGGTGTTCGCCCATGCGTTCATATAGCTTCGTGATTTTTCAGCGTATGTCGTATCGTTCGTGAAATAGTAAAGTAGGGCATGGCTGTATGCGGCAATCGCGTCTTCACGTTCTTCGTGACATCCTACATGTCAAGAAAAGAGCTTAAGCGGGTGAGCAATGGCGGAAGTGAATAGGAGATGTACCATTCCCAGGATTCTGGCTTGTAGAGCCACACTCGACGTAAGTGAATGGTGTAGGGTATCGTGAAAGACTGGCAAGAGAATGCGATTTCATTGCTTGGAAGGCAGACGTCCATGGCTAACAGAAGGATTCAATGAGCAAAACCAAAAGTGATCCCCCCCATTACCGCGTGCTGACCTCTGCAGATATGTTCAATTGAGCCTTGACGAAATCAAGCTGAGGTTTCGACACAAAAACACCTAAAAGAGACCCAAAATTGGTAAATTCGATCGCAGTCGTGGAAATGAAATGAACATGAACGTACCTGGGTGAACCCATGTTGCAGGTGCCCATGACGTCGTCGCCTCCAAGTCAATCCCACTGGTCTCTCCGGCGTTGCCCTCCAAATCGAACGGAAACTGATTCGAGTCCTGAACACGGAAAGACGTCCTCCGAGGTTGGACCTTGCCAACCACCAAAGTTGTTGCAGGAACGAGACACAATGCGAACAACGCCGAGACCTTCATGATGTGAGAAAAGCGGAGAGATGAATTCTCTTCATTTTCAGAAGCACGCCCTTATAAGTTGCTATGAAAATAGGACCAACGGCCACGGTCCGATCCCTTCTTTTGAAGCTAAGCTTATTCGCATGCGAAGCACGGGCGTCACTCAGTCATGTGTCGAATGACCCGAACAACAAAAGAAAACACCCATCTTGGATGGCTGGGGTGCTGGGAAGCCAGAGTGCGAAGCAAGATGGGGGATCGTGTGGGGAGAGGTCTTGTGAGCGCTGGGGAGCTTCTTCTTGTTTGTCAGCTTTACAATCCGAAGTTACTCACATGCCTCCTACAAAGCTAAATAACGTTAACTTACCTGGAAATGTATGCTCTATGACTAGGACCAGATCAAGACGAACTTTTGAAGCTACCTTCTTCGGTCATCCGTCGACGTCACAAGCAGCAGTTGCGGGGGATCACCATCCTCACCCCGCATTTTCTCCTTGGTGTCACCCTGATAGCCAAAGCGCTTTCGACTTTCGCCACAATGAGGCGCTAGTGAAATCATAGGTATATCTGCACTAGATTGGGTATATCCCAATGTTCGTCGATAATGGTTTTTCAGAGTCCGTGAACAGCACGAACCCGTTTAGGATTCGCCTGTACATACCCTCTCTAGGTTTTCAGGTATGTCAACCCGGCATCTTCTCTAAATAACTTCATTGCTGCTATGTAACACGTGTGTTCAGGTATAAGTACTCCTTCATAGCACGACACATCATCGTTCACCTCCCTCATCTTTCCGTCCACCACAGCCAATTGTCCTTACTTTGTCTGTGGTGTGGCAAACCATGCCGTGGCGGGGTAAAGGGACGAGGTGACGGAACTCTGTATGCGATGTCTCTGTTACGTTCCTTGAAGTGGTGAGAGACTCGGCCGATGCGCTACCGCCCCGAAAGAGCGCAGCTGGGTTTTTGACTTCGAGCCATAAAGTGGTAGAGGTGTGGCGTGACGGTTTCAGTTTTTGTGTGGTTCTGTCCTGACTGCACTTCTCAAGCGCATGGCTTCGGTCCCTCGGATAGTGGAAGATCTTCAATTTCGTTTAGCAACGATCGACGAAAAATTCCATGTTCTCTTCCCTCAAACTGCCATGCTGGATGAAGACTTGGTGAAGCGCCTCACTGCTTACGACATGTAGGCTGTTTCTTTTCTGCTAGAAGTACATCCTATTTACCTATTTATAGGCGCCTTATTGAAGTCAACCAGGAGCTTGAAGCGCTACGTACTCCGAAGAAAACTGTGACCCAATTAATAAATCTACGCCGTACGGAAAGCAAACTTGGCTCTGTGTCTTCGAAATTGGACCAAGCTGAGCGAGATCTCTATGTAGGTGGTAGCTTTTAACCTCTTCCTTCATTCACGCTCAATTATTGACACTATACAGGACCTCCATGCGCTCCATTCTCAGCATGTGTCAAAGGCCGTTTTGCGACGATGTTGCTTCGCTCCATCAAGCCATTCACCAAACGGAGGAGAAGCTGCTCTTGGTTGTTTCCTCTACTTACAAGGTTCGTTTGTTGAGCTGCGCTCCTTTCTTTAAATATCGATAATTTTATTCTCTAGATTGGTCTTTTCTTCTCATCAGGGCTGGCATGGGGGCATGGTGTTTTGAAGTCAACTATGACTTCTTAGCAGTCATGTCTCTGATGTGGATGTTTGGCCCGTTTGGCGAGATTCCACGAATTGACTCAAGCTTTCCCCACTGTTAGCGTTCGGTCTCCTTATTTATTCCCGGATTGTCCCCACATCGACTGCCTTCATACAAGCAAATTGCTTTTACGATTGGATGTACATACAATGTACAAATTGAATTTTTCAGACCTGGTTATGACCTGTGACTCTCCCTAGATTTTGGACCTGTTGAACGGCCATTGATGTCGCAATTTGAAATGGTATAGTAAACGGTGACTTATACAACGTTCAAATAATAAAAAGCCATCATACTGTTCATTCTGCCGTATCATTCGTTTACTCGTTCAGGCTACTAGCACTGCACTAGTTCCACAACGCAATTCAAGAGGTTCAGAGATGGCTACCACTTCTCCATCTTTTTAAAAGGCAATGACTATGTGAAGGTACTAACAACGGACCCACCTTCGAATTTTCTTCGTGCATTGATTATCGCGAAGACTATTTTTGGAACAATGCGGACAACGAAAGCCACGGTTCCTCATCTCAAAAATTCACCTTCAAGATTACCTTCTGTCAGAACCCTCCTGTTTGCGGGGTGGTATTCCCTATTGATTTCTTATGACCTCATTATAGGTGATAGAAAATTAGGGAGACTTGAAAGCATTATGTATATGACAACCGAGTCTTCGTCAGACGGCGCTATGGTCTGGCCCAGAATGTTTTCTGAGCTTCTGATGCTTTCCCATCGTATGTGATTGCCCACAAGTAGGCGAAAGCCATGTCACTCCGGTTGGTGAGAGGTCTCTTTAAGTAAGTATCTGATGTTGGAAACACATTCTCTCCCCCTTTGGATTGGAGTACTAAATACGGATATCGTGTATTACTCGAAGCACAAAAAATGACTTTCCATCCGTCCGGAAATGCTACTATACATATATGAGGTAAATGCCTATGTGACAATGCAAAATAAAACAATAGAAAAAACGTGGGCGAGTCATAAGTAAGTAAAAAGAGACCATATTTTAGGCAGTAGGAACCAAAGCAGTAGCATTATTTTGAGCATGAGTCAACGTCTCCCAAGCCACGAACAACCAATTCGTCCCAGCAGGTCGATTCCGCAGGGTCAGAATCTGAGTGTTCGCCATAAGGATGCCTTGACGGAAATAGAATGCGTTGTATCCGGGTTCTGTGATTGCCCTACATAGCAATGTCAGTATGCGAAGAAGTGTAGCAGAAGAGAAGAGCAACTGACTCCATGTTTCGCGTGAGTGATTTACCAGGACACAGCCAACTTGGCTTAGAAGCTCCAAGTTGATAACCAGAGTGGAACCCAAGACCATGCCTAAGACGAGTTCCCAGTTCCGTCGAGTATAGATCGGTTCCTTGAATCCAAGAGGTTTCCATCACATGGGAGATAGAGGCAAGACCATAACCTATCAACAACCTAATTAATTCTGGCTCATCCAACAATGAGAGAAAGCGGTCGCACCAGTATGAACAAAATCTCGACACGTTTCCTGGGCAAGACCATTGGTATTGAAGGTAGTTTGACCGTACCAGAAACTGGTGAGTGCACTCCAGTTATTCGAGTGGTCCTGGGGACTTCCGGGAGCTGCTTTCGGTCGACCTCCGTCCTTTGTCAGGAATATGTAGGCTGGAACGCGTCCTTTGAAGATGTTCATCGCCGTGTCGTAGGAGGTCTTGTCTTCAAGGAAAACAGCAATTCCAATCGATGCTTCGTTCATCACTAAAATAGCAGAATGAGACACGCAGAATGGTGTTGACTCTGCGCAGCACAACTCACCAAGATCCCAATTCCCAGTTCTGTCATCCCCATAAAGAACCTTCGGCAAGTAAACGTTCTTCAGCATCGTCTTAAACTTGGTGATTTCAGCACTTGGCCATCCTGGGTAAGCGAACCTCAACAACTCTCCAGCTCGTGCCCAACTCGCCGCGCTCCAGCCCGTTTGCAAGGGTGCGTTTGAATAGGTGTGGTCTTTGATTTTGTTCGCCCATGCGTTCATGTAGCTTCGTGATTTTTCAGCGTATGTCGTATCGTTCGTGAAATAGTAAAGTAGGGCATGGCTGTATGCGGCAATCGCGTCTTCGCGTTCTTCGTGACATCCTGTAAGGCAAGAGAAGAGAATAAGCGAAAGGGCAATAGCGGGACCAAATGAGCAACGTACCATTCCCAGGGTTCTGACTTGTTGAACCACATTCAACGTATGTGAAAGGTGTAGGATATCGTGAGAGACTAGCCAGAGAATGCGATTTCATTGCTTTGAAAGCAGACGTCCATGGCTAACAGAAGAAGAATTCATGAGCGAAAAAGTAACAGCATCCTGATCATAACCACAAACTGACCTCCGCAGAAATGTTCAATTTGGCCTTGACGAAATCAAGTTGAGGTTTCGACACAAAAACACCTAAAAATGGTTCATTCGATCACAGTCGTGGTGGAAATGAACATGAACATGAACGTACCTGGATGAACCCATGTTGCAGGTGCCCATGACGTCGTCGCCTCCAAGTCAATCTTACTGGTCTCTCCGACGCCGTCCTCCAAATCGAACGGAAACTGATTCGAGTCCTGAACACGAAAAGACGTCCTCCGAGGTTGGACCATGCCAACCACCAAAGTTGTTGCAGGTACGAGACACAACGCGAACAACGCCGAGACCTTCATGATGTGAGAAAAGCAGAGAGATGAATTCTCTTCATTTTCAGAAGCAATGGCCCTTATAAGCTGCTATGAAAATAGGACGGTCCGATCCCTTCTTTGAAGCTAAGCTTTATTCGCATGCGAAGCACGGGCGTCACTCAGTCATGTGCGAATGACCCGAACAACAGCAGAAAAAGCCCATCTTGGATGGCTGGGGTGCTGGGAAGCCAGAGTGATTATTTCGAAGCAAGATGGGGTCGTGTGGGGGTGGGTCTTGTGAGTGCTCGGCGCTGGGGCCTTCTTCTTGTTTGCCTGCTTCACCAACCGAGGATTACTCACATGCCTCTCGCAAAGCTAAATAACGTTAACTTACCTAGAAATGTATGCTTTTTGAATGGGACCAGATCAAGGCGAACTGTTGAAGCTGGCTTCTTCGGTCATCTATCGACGTCACAAGCAAGTTTCCGGGGAACAGTTACACTTCCCCAATCATTTCCGAACCCGATGTCTCTTTTCAGTCTACTTCTCTGGCTTCTCTCCGACTCAGTATATATACTTGGAAGGAGCGACTGAGCGCACTGTCGGGCAAAAGTCAAGGCGGTCGACCTAACTTGAAAGTCAAATGATGCTTGTTGGAACGAAGCTGTGAACGATAGCTTCCGACCCACCCGCCACCTCAGATTTTGCCTCGACATGTAGAGATCTCAATAGTTACCACCCCTTCCAAGGTGCAGCAACCTTCAGCAACAAAGCATTTTGACTAGATATGACAAGCGACTATGCTTAATTTCTCACGACATATTTTGAAACAAAGTTGTCAAATATCCCTCTCTAATCCAGAGATCTCTCGGCTGAAGACTCACATCTACTTCGAACCTCAAACGGTAAGGAGCCGGCTATGAATCTAAAGAATTCGAAGTAAGGCGCCCCTTCTACCAAATTGTGCATTGAAACTGTCGCTGCTCGGAATTCCAAGTCAAGGCGGATGTCTTCATTTGAACGAGTGAGGGCATTCTCGCCATCACGCCACGGAATTCATCCATCCTTTTTCTGTCTCTCAACGACGATGGATCACAATTTCGTCACGACCTCTCCTTCTCCTCTTTTTGACATCATTTCCAAATCTTCGAGCATGCAGCGCTCCGTCACAGAGTAGGACAGATTCTCGCTACTCCGTTCTTTCATTCAAATGTAGTATATTCATGCCTTCACTCTATAATCCCTAATGCTGGTATTTCAAATATACCAAAATTGAATTGACCAAAGTTTATTTGAGCCATGAAAGAGCACGAAATATCCCACTAGAAGTCGAGTCAATCCAAACTCCTAATACTGCGATGACCAGCGTCGGGTTCTGTCAACTCCCTTTTTAGAAATTAGCAACACACTTCAACTGATGAGGAGAATCTGTGCACTTGCCTGGAATCCCAGGGGAAGCTGTGATCGAAACTACTGATGCTGAAATCGCCAGACAAGGCGGAGAATCCCAAAATGTTGCTGCCGTCGCTATTGTTGTCACCGACTCCGTTCCCATCGTATATTTGAGTTCCCTCGTATCTGTAATCATCTTCTAATGAGTAAGAGGATATGAAACGGTGATGATTGCCTGACTGAGTTTTTGGGTCGCCACTGTTTGAAGAAGAGGCATGGACTCCAGAACCCCAGCCTTGCCAAGAATCTGAAATACTCTGCGTGGGAATAGAAGATCCAGTGGGACTGCGTACAACGGTTAGTAAGAGCCAAAGTTGTAGCAAACTGTAGGATACCTCGGGGAGTTTGAGATTGCAGTTGGGCTTGGATCTTTACCGGAAAAAGATACAACAGGGCCACTGTAAGCAAGGTGAAAGAAAGAATAAGTTCAGTTCAATAAATTGGCATGCAGAAGATGGTGGAAAGACTGACAACACATCTGGCCTTATAGAGCGGTCCCTTCCGTAGATTTTGGTGTATGCAGGTCCCAACGACATGAAGGGCCAATAATAATCAAAGAAAAGGAGTGAGGAGAGGAAAAGGAAACCAAGAACTTGAACAGAGAAGACGAGTGACCAAGCACTAGCGATTTCTCTGTGTAAAGTTGCAGAGTTTAAGTACGGGACTCGGACTATCACTATAGAGAACCAGGGTTTGAAGTGAGCCAGGCGTACAGCGATATCAGTCCCCCGGCGTCAAACCATTGTACCTTTCGACGTGATGTTCCACCTATTCATGCCTGGAAAGCAAGAATACTAGCTCATCTTTCCCAGCCCAGAGTGTGCATAAGAGAGCGAACACTAGCTTCAATTGTAGGGGGCCTCACATTACCACAGTATCGCGTAAATGAAGGGGAAAGCATGGAGGGTCAATGATGGAAACACTATCTTCAAATGTAGAGAACTTCAGAGTACCGTTGAACGGACTAATTGAAGGAGATGACCTGTAGAGTCAAAACGCGAAGAGGCACCGTGACAAGTTCCCTGGGCTCGTCGGACTGCAATTACTGAGGACCTCTCGAATCTGTTATGATACATCAATCAGCAAGCAGTTAGTTGTGCCATCACAAAATAAATAGCCAGAACGCTGGCTGAGAGTCCAAGGAGAAGGTGTCGGGGACAATCTATTTTGGGAGGGACTGCTGTTGTTGGCCAAACCAGTGCCGGCTGGTACAACGGGAAATTCGGCCTAACGAAGCACATCCGCCCAGATTTTTAGTTAACACACGAACAGTAACACCCGCCGATGGGACTATTTGGCCATGGATGGCAAACGACCATCATTCTCTTTTCATAGCTGACGACGAGAATTAAAACAAAGTCGTTCCACATACTCTGATTTACAGAGCTCTCGCTGAACATTCGCATCTTCCTTGAATTTAGTGGTAATGAGCCGACCACGAATTCAAAGAATTCGAAGTAGGACGTTCCTTCTTCCAAAGTTTGCACTGAAATTACGGACTCCCGGAATTCTAAATGAAGGCGGATGTCTCAGCTTGAACAAGTGAGGACAGTCTCGCCATTGCTCCGTGGAATTCGTCCTTCCTCTATACCTTCCATAACGATGATAGATCCAAAATTTCATCATTGCCTTTCCACCTCCTCTTTTCGACATTGCCCGAAGCACATAGCTCCCCGTCACAAAGCATAACAGATTCCTCATTTCTTCTCGATATCCTTCAAATCTGGTATGTCCATGCCTTCGCTAGACAATATAATTCCTGAAATTGAGGTTTCTAATACACCAAACTAGATGCGTTTACCCTACGGAATTGTCGCCCCAATAGCCGCGGTCCTAAATGCCAGCCGACGCCGGGAAACTAAGATGACCATTTGAGATGCTCTATCCTTGTATCTGTAATGGAATCAGAATGCGTGACTAGGGACGAAACGGCCAATGGTTGCCCTAACTAAATTTTTGAATCGCCAGTGCTTGAAGCGGAGGTAGAGGCTATAGAAATCCCGTCATACAGTGTGTCTGGCATACTAGGCACTGGTTGGGTAATTCCAGTGGGACTTCGAGTGTCACTGAGTAGGAATCAGAGTGGTGTCAAACTGTGGCATACCTCGTGGACGTCGGGATTGAACTTGGACTGAAGTCATCACCGGAAAAGGGTAAGGGAAGGTTACTGTAAGCAAGGCGAAGGAATGCATCAAGTCAGTGCAATTAACTGAGATGTAGAAGAAGATGAAAAGTCTGACATAACATCTGGCCCTAGCGAGCGGGCCATTGCGTAGAGCCTGGCATATGCAGGTCCCAAAGACATGAAGGGCGAAGAATATTCAAATAGGGGGAGTGAGGCAAAACAAATAACTTAAACAGAGAGGTAATGCACTCTAACGACTGAGCGAAGGGCTCAGGACTCATTTGTGGTGCAAATCTTTGACAAGCGCCCAGTCTGATAAGCTTCCGAAGCTTATTCGACAGCGGGGAACTTCTTAACGGGTCCCACAGTGTTTGACGACCCGGAGGTCTCATTCAAGGTAAGTACTCATCTCGTTGTTCTACTGATTCGGAACCTCTGACTTATGACGTCTTTTAGGTAGCACAAAATCGCATTTTTTATTTGGTAGACGGTATGTATGCACATCAACAGTATCAATTCATAGACAATTCACAAAACAGAGAATTAAACTCGACTTTCAAAAGCTCCTTTCTCCTCAATACATTTATTATTTCTTTGGGGAGTCGGGACTCGACATTACATGGGTCTAACAGAGCACTCGTCAGGCTCTCAGCGCTAAAGCTACAAAAGGAATGGCTGTATCTGCAATCTAAGCAATCACGTTTCACACATTGATCGAATTGAATAGATCCTTCACATATTGAGTCCAGTCAAAGCGTAGTCTCTGAAAATACAGATCGCTCATAAGGGTTCAGACTGAGAATAACTATAATGATAAAAGAATGGCTAGAATCGAAGTCAATGCAACGTAGCAGACCCTAATAGTCCGTAAAAAAATGTCCAAGCGGGACAGTTCGCTCCAGAGACAGAACCAGTCGAGTATTCCACCTCCTTCAGAGCCCTGCCGCTGATAACCACTTAAAAACACTCCACAAAACCCGCTAATAACAACAATTACTTTAGGTACCAGTGATCCTAAAAGCCCAGGGAAATAGAACGGCGTCCAAACGACTTGCCCCTGCCTCTAGCTTTGAGAAGCGCAGGTGCGGGAATCCGGCCACTATAGGGTATCGGTTAGTGACGAAGTACGAAATATATTCTGGTTAGAAGGAGAAAGAACAAAATCAAAACACTAACATTTGTCTTTTAGAATCGGAAGAGACCTCTGCACGCTTTCGGAAAGAGGCATCTTCAGCGTGTTGCGCAACAGTTCGTCCCACAAAGTTGATAGCATCGACGATACCACGAGGCTCAAGTTCGAATTGGGAGCCGGTAAACTTCGGGTCGTCTGGCTTGGGATCGTCTGGCTTGGGATCGTTTGGCTTTGGATCGTCTGGTTTCGGGTCTTCTGGTTTCGGGTCATCTGGTTTCGGGTCGTCTGGTTTCGGGTCGGATGGCTTGGGGTCGTCTGGTTTCGGGTCGGATGGCTTGGGGTCGTCCGGTTTGGGATCAGAGGGCTTCGGGTCGTCTGGCTTGGGGTCGTCTGGCTTGGGATCGTTTGGCTTGGGATCGTCTGGTTTAGGGTCAGATGGCTTGGGGTCGTCTGGCTTCGGGTCATTTGGCTTGGGGACATCTGGGCGCGGAGAGACGACGCCGATTTTTCCGCCACCGTTGTTGCCAATGTTTCCGCCGGCGCTGTTGCCCCTACTTTCACCAGTGTTGTTGCCAGTGTTACCGCCACTATTGTCGCCGATATTTCCGCCAATGTTGTCACCAGTGTTACCGCCACTGTTGTTACTGGTGTTTCCGCCGCTGTTGTTGCCAGTATTTCCACCGCTGTTGTCGCCAGTATTTCCACCGCTGTTGTTGCCAGTATTACCGCCGCTGCCATCGTTATTTGAGGTGATAGCGTTCCCGAATTGGCTGGATTGGAAGCCACTAAAAGGACTCCGTTTGGGATTGAGTAAAGCTTTAAATCTGAAACTTGTGTCATTTCCAATACAGCTGACGATAAACACAAAATTCTTACGTTTCCTAAATTTCATCTTCTTTTAAATCAGAAACGCTGCCAGTAACGATCTACTTACATTCTGCCTCTTGGAAATTTGCGCTCCACTGTGAGTAAGTCCAGACTCGATGGGAGCAGCCAAGGCCGACCCAGCCAAAATGGCGATGAAGACGGAGGAAATGAATAAAGAACGCATTTTCAAAGGTCGAGAAAACGAAAGGTTAAGTGCGTTTGTATGTTGTGAGGCGACTAGATCCTGACTAGTTAATGAGGAAACAACGACTCTCGCCTCAATACCTTTTATACTTACTCATCTGCCACAGTCCAGGCTACGCCTAAGGGACACTATAATCGTTTCAAACGAAGACGATTCTAGATCACTGTACCGAGTAATCGAAGGGAAGCAACGTATTGTCAAAACGCGAGAGGAAGGCATGGAAGGCTTTGCTGGGCTAATCGGACTGCAATTACTTGGGACCGTTCAAAAACTACAAACCTAATAACGATACATGAGTCAGCAAGCAGTTAGTCGAAACATCACGCAACTCAAGGCCAAAGTGGTCCAAAAGAGAAGGTGTCAAGGTCATTCTATTTTTGAGCAGGACGGCTGTCGTTCACAATTCAGCACAGGCTGAAACGGTGGGAAATGCGGCCAACATGAATCCAAATTTGTAGCTAAAACTTAAAAGCTAACAGCTACCTAACGGCCGTTATAACCCTTTCACTTGTAACTAGATTGTCAGCCGAATCCGTACAGCCCGTCATAGGTTTCCCATCGAAAACCACTACCTGTTTTTGTATCTTACTCGGTCCAACATCGCTGATTTTGAAAGATATGTCTTATTTCATCCCATCCTAAATAATAAATACATCGGTCTGCAGCTGCTTCCTCTTAGCTCAGATTTAGACCAGTTTCCATTCCCTCATCTAGAGAATACCACAAATAATGGCCACAAGACTAGACTGAAGCGCATATGGGAAGATGTAGAAGACCAAATCCTGATCTGCATAGGAAGAACGAGGCGGGTCCAATAGACGATCGTTGCAGCTGGTTTGTCAAGGGTCAATTGCCTGTCATATGCGACCGGAGCCTCCCATCGCCTCCAAAAAGTGCAACCAGCAAATGAGTATTTTCTATTGGGCGGGGCGCCATTCGTCATATTGTCGGGCAGCTCTTGGAGTACGCGATGCGGCAGGCATGAAATATACAGTCTCTGGGCCATGTGTAAGTCTGGCTTCGTTCCGCCTCTGCTTGCTCTGAGTGTTTGCCTCGCTCAGCTCATACCAGGTGTTTCACCATGTATGTAGAGCTGATGAGAACATTTTTCGTCATCGCACCATGGAATTCGTCCTCCGTTTCTCTCTTTTCCAGCCACCATAGATCCAAAATTCTACCGGGTTGTTAAACGATCTAAGCAACGGTAAAGGGACTCCCATCGCAGCCACCACTTGCCCTTGTATGTTACTCTGTATGACATCGCTAAGCTTGTAAGATACATATCAATGTCATCTAATTCTAAGCAGCCAACACATCGTCCTACAGCTCCTTCGTCGAATCATATCGCGTGAGCTTTTCATTGTCACTGGTCTCCTAATGACTGCCTCGAAAAGCCCATCCCACCATGGTGATGCTTTTTTGAGGCATATTTTGGCGTTCACAGTCGATATGGTGTCTGGTCGGTCTCATCCTCGATCTTTGTCTGAGCCATTGATTCCACATCTCAACGCTTCACATTTGAAGAGTGAGGGCTGAGCCGCGGGGTCATTTGCCTCAGGACAGAGGAGTGTCATTCATTGAGCCAAATCAGTCCTCCACAACGTTTTTCTCTCGGATATTTGAAGATCACCCTTTCGCTTCCACAATGATAATAAAATTTCTCCGCAATGAAAGAATGACTTGGGGTCGAGTTTACTCAATGTAATACTAAACGCTAGATCTTCGAGAAGATTGCCAAGGCCAAAAAGTGTGCTCTAAAGACCAAATGAACTACAAGATGAAGCCTCCTTCGGCACTTTGCTGTTGATCTCCGTCTGATGATCCACCACCACCGAAAATACCCAAAATACCAGGGAGAAGTTTCCTTAAGATGATCGAAAACAGATTACGACGCCCAAGCGTGTTACCGTTACCCCCGGCATTGAGGAGAGCAGATACAAGAACCCGACTCCTAGGGGCAAGAAAAAACATGGTAAGTGGCGAAATAGAGATGTACACTCTGGAAAGAGGATGAATACACGAACATTTGTTCCTTAGAATCGGAAGAAGGCTCTGCGCGTTTTCCGATAGAGCTACCGGTAGTCTGTTGGGCTACGGTCTGTCCTAGGAAGTCGATGACATCAGCAATGCCACGGCGTTCTGAGCCAGAGGGCTTCGGGCCATCAGAGGCAAAAGCTCCCATAATTTGGTTGATTCTGGAAACTGGTGTCAGAGCCGGCACAAAATCAGTGAAAAGATGATTAAGGCCTTACGTTTCCTGAGTTTCTTCTTCCGTTAAATCAGGAACCTCGCCAGCAGCGAACTTTTCGAGCCAGTCGTCGTCGTCCAAGGGGGAGATAGTGCTCTAGATATAATAGGTGAACTTCATTTGGTCTATGGAAAAGTCAGGTTACTCACATTCTGCCTCTTAGCAATTTGAGCACCCCCGTGAGTAAGTCCAGACTCGATGGGGGCGGCGGACGTGAACAAAGCCCAGGTGGCAATGGAAATAGAGAAGATGAATGAAGAACGCATTTTGCAAGATTGAGAAAAATGAAAAGTGTTGCTAAGAGAGTGTGTTTATGTGTGAGGGGACTAGATCCTGGCTAGTTTCTGAGGAAACCAAGACGATTGTGCTAATGCCTTTTATACCAGTTCATTCTTTAAAGCGCAGAGTCGCAAGAGCGGACATCGGCTTCAAACGCAGACGATTCAAGAATATCACGGAACTGAGTAATGGAAAGCGAAGAAGTTTTGAGATTCAAAACGCGGAAGATAAGAACAAGAGAGAGCTGGGAAGGTTTGGTGGGTCAATCGGACTACGATTTACTGGGGACCGTTTATAAGAAATCCTGCTGTTGAGACAACAGACAGCATGCAGCAACATCAAACATCACAAACCAAACTTTCATAGTGTTAACCGGGTGTTCTCAGCATAAGTATCGAGGTTAGTTTGTTTTAAAAAGGATAACGGCCTTCGGCAAACCAATATTTGGCTGAAACTACGGGAAAGATCGGTCACGTAGACCACATATATCCGTATGTGCTGTTAACGCTCGAGCTATAACCGTTCCCCCCAAAAAATTTCTACTCCCTCTGGTTGCCAGCCCGAGGATAACCCCAATAGCCTGGTACGGCATCCATTCATCGACCATTCCAAGTCCTCTAATGAAATCCCTGCTCAGAAGGTGTCTGGACTTGTCTGGTTTCCCGTTTTGTCCTGGAGGTATAAAAGCATAACAGTCAAAGGCCTTGGTTTCTTCAGCCCGGAGCTCTTTTCATATCATCACTCCACCTGCAAAAGCTCTTCTCTCTCACCTCTGCAACTTTTTCCTCGCACTCTTATTGCTTTGGCGATGCATGCTTCTTTCATTGCTCACCTCACCCTTGGCGCGTCGGTCACGATGATTTCTGCCCGGCCTGTGAACGTCGAACGCGGTGTGATCACAGACGTTACCAGTCGTGACCTGCATGCGCCAGGTCCGGCCCCAGCCCCACGGAACAAACAACAGCCAGGAGGAATCTCCATTTTCTAACCTCGTAGGTGGATTATTCCCAGGGTTGTTCCCAGGGGATGGGTTGTTCCCGGGATTATTCCCAGGAGGTGGGTTGTTCCCAGGATTGTTCCCAGGAGATGGATTCCCAGGAGATGGATTCCCAGGTGTGTTGCCCTAGTTAGCAACACCAGTCGATCCAGCTAATGCAATAGACCCCCTTGTTACGTCACCTGACTCTACTGCTGGACCAACATCCTTCGCTGCCGGACCAACAGATCTCACTGGCGGTCAAACATCCCCCACTGCTGTACTAACATCTCTTACCGCTGGGCCAACAGACCTCGCTGCTGCAGGAGAGCCCGTTGCAGCTACAGCACAAGTTCGTCGTTCGATCATGCGTGCCGTTCGTCATTTGGATTAAGAAGCTTTAGTAAGGGTTTTTTTTGGTTACAGTAATTGGATTGCTCTTCCATAGACTACCTGGTGAATATATTACATGGCTTTGCCGCTCTCACACAATGTCCCTCTTCAGTTATTGAGTACTGCCTCGAAACGATGTTTATGGAAGGTCCTCATCTGTTATTCATGGGCATGCCTTGCGCTTACAACCTGCCTATCGTTTGTAGCACTGAACCATGAAAGAACGTACTCGGTCCTGAATCCCAAGTACCCCGTGGAGGCTTACAGGACGCTCCCTCATGTCATCTCCTACGCTGCTGATGCTTGGATTGCAGCAATCACACCTGCCCAAATTCATTCAATCAAAGGGTTGAGCGAAATGAAGAAAACGAAACGTACCAAAAGGAGTCAGATTGAATGAAACGCATAATGCTTTCGCCCCTGTTACTGGGGAAGCAACACATGCTTCAGCCCCAGCATGTCCAGCACCGACTAAAACAGCTGGAATGTTTGTTGAGTGGACTGGGTTTGAGAAAGAATCTAGAGAAAGTCTTGAAAATGGAAAAAGAGATCCGATGGAAAGAGGCGCATCGAGAGCAGCATGCGTCTGAGCATTCGAGTTCAGGTGAGGGTCCAGAAGAGAGATCATGATCACCAATACCAAATTGGCGAGCTTGAACATGACCACCATTTAACTTTGAGAAGTCTCCAACATCAGATAACTCTTTCAACATTGCGTCTAAGAAGCAGAAACGTTTCTGTGCTTTTCAAATCTAGTTCCTTCATGTCATAAGTCCGTCATCGTCCACAATTCGGCTGTTCCGCCAACTGTCGCCTCTGACAGACCATGGCTCGTAGTCGGCTCGATGACGACTATCAATAATATTGGAGTGTATTAGTTGTGGCAGAATTACGAATTCCGTCAAAAAATGGAAGACGTTGGCTGGAATTCATGGTGAGGAAGATGGCTTTGTTTCTCGCCGGGAATCTGAATTCGTAAAACGCAAAACAGAATTCCACTGCCCCAACTAATACACTCTATTGAAGGGCCATTATATCCTCGGTGTCAACCCCATGGCTGGCATGAATTCCCAACTTTTCAGAGGAAGGGGAACATGATGACTTGTTCATTGGATACTCAGTGTTCTTGAAGCACTTAATACAGCTTCCGCGACTTTCGTCCGCCCGTCATCTCGAAGATGTGTGAGATTGTCTCGGTAGAATATTGTCCGAGATTGCACTCGGCCTTTACAATCACCTTCTTATTAAATATTCTGCGCCCGTCGTCCCACATCTTTTAGACCCTCGGGTTTTTCTGGTACGTCACCCTAATATCAGATTTGGTAATGGCCAAGTCATTCATACTCTTATTTAATGTGCCAGGGTGCTCGTTTCCCAGAGTCCGAGTAATGCGGTCAATACCTTGCCCCTGAAGCATGAGACCATCCCTTTTACAGTACCAAATTTCCCGTTTGAGAGAGTGTGCTTGAAGTCCCTTCCCGCCGCGGTTTGCGCAGTACTACGACGCGTGCTCCAAGCTCCCGAGCTTTCTTAACTGGCCGAGATTTGAGTAGGGGTTTGCAAAGGCGCACGTACAGAGAACTGTTGCTGAATTCCTCCTCCCAGAATCTGTGTTTTTCGGCCTGGGAAGAGTTCAATGGCCATCCGATGGACATAAATTCCATATCCCTACCGGAAGCCCTAACCAAGCTCTCAAAGCTAACTTCCAAAAGAAAGGCCGAATCTTCAAGCCTGAGGAGTCCAGAATGACATGCTCATTGAATATAACCGATCCTTCACAATGGATCCTTTCCAAGTATTTTCTAATTCAGATATTTCATTTGACGTCACACTGAGAAGAGGTATCGCAATAAAAGAATGAATATGATTGACGTTACTCAAATGCAACAAGCGCCAGTTGTTCGTAAGATTGTCAAGATGGCAAAGCTTCGCCTTGGCGGCCCGAACAAATCAAATAATCAGCATTCCAAACCCTACTATTGGCCTCCATCTAAAAATCCTCAATAAGCTTGCTAAAAAGATTGGCAACATTTGCGGACAAGGTACCCTAAGATCTCAGAGAACGGGGTGGCCTTCCAAGCGATTTGCCATTGTCCTCGGTCTCGAGAAGCATAGATGTGAGAAGCCGATCACTGTAAGTACCGATTAGTGGAAAAATTCATATAGCTGTCATTAGAGAGAGAGTTAACAAAAAAGGACGAACATTTGGTCCTGGGAATCAGAGGAGACGTCTGCACGTCTTTGAGCACGGACACCGCCAGCACGTCCCGTGACATTTATAATACCACGTCGTTCAAAGAGGTATGGCTTTGGGTCACCTGGCTTTGGTTCGCCTGGCTTTGGGTCATCCGGCTTTGGGTCGTTTGGCTTTGGGTCGTTTGGCTTTGGGTCATCTGGCTTTGGGTCATTAGGCTTTGGATCGTCGGGCTTTGTGTCGTCCGGGGCAAGGGAGTCCAAGTTGTCCCCAGTGTCGTTCACCTGAAAATTGCCATTTCCGTTGTAGCTCTGATTATTGCCGCCATTGCCGTTGCCATTGCCGTTCCCGTTGCCATTGTCATTCCCATAGCCATTGCCGTCCCCATTGCCATTGCCATTTCCGTTGTAGCTCTGATTATTGCCGCCATTGCCATTGCCATTGCCATTGCCATTGCCATTGCCATTGCCATTGCCATTGCCATTGCATTGCCATTGCCATTGCCATTGCCATTGCCATTGCCATTGCCATTGCCATTGCCATTGCCATTGCCATTGCCATTGCTAGGGTTGCTATGAATAATAGATGCCGAAGGCTGTTCGTTTCTGAAATTGACATCATAATCTGTAAACTGGAGAAAAGGAGAAGAAAAAAAAACTCTTACAATTCCAGGGGTTCGCCGTCCTCCAAAATAGGAACCGAGACAGCATCGAACCCATTGAGCCAGTCTTCGGGGGAAAAGTCAGGCTGGATACCATAGGTGATCATGGAATGGACATGTAAGAGTGAAAATAATTACCTTCAACCTCTTAGCAGGTTGAACAACCCCGTGAGCGAGTCCAGACTCAATGGGGGCAGCCAAGGTCGTCGCCGTCAAAACGGCAATGAAGACGAAGGGGATGAATAAAGAACGCATTTGCAAAGACTGAGAAGATGAAATGTTGTGAAGAGTGTGTTTAGGTTATGAAACTGCTAGGTCCTGACTAGTTTGTGAGGAATCGACGAATGTGGTCCCCAAACCTTTTATACTCGCTCAACTATCCAGACCCGGCGTGTGCATAAGAGAGCAAATTCTAGCTTCAACAGTAGAGGCCGTTAGAATATCGCTGTACCGAGTAATCGAAGGAGAAGGCATGTAGAATCAAAACGCGAACGTAGAGAAAAGGAAACAGGTGAAAAGTTTGCTGGGCTAATCGGACTGCAATTACTTAGGACCGTTCGAAGAAACTTGCTGTCGATACAGCAATCAGTAAGCAGCTAATTGAAACATCACGAAATTAATAACTAGAAGGTTCTTTGTACCTTGAGAGAGAGGTGTCAAGTCAATCTATTTGAAGAGACGGCTATCGTTGGCAAACCAGTGCAGCTGACACAGTGGGAAACTCGGCCAAGCAAACTATTTGCATCCAGATTACACCTATTTTCAAAACGATAAGGAATTCGCGATTCAGCGGACGCTAGTGATGAACAGATGAATCCCCTCCGGAAGCAATTGGGATCTAGTCTCCACTTCGCTCTCGCAACCTTGTCTCCATTCTACACTACAAAAAATGAATCTTGTTCCCTTTCCCTTGATCAGTGCTCAAGCAAAACTCGCCAGATTCCAGCTGAACATGCATGGATCGCCTTTCAAATGCCTTTATACCATAAGCAACGCGAAACGGCGCAAGGAAACCGAAGAGAATCAGCGAGAAGAGCTACCTTGAATATTGCTTCTGGACGGAGTTCATCTGTCCATCACGGACTGCTTTGAATGTGCGAACTCACTATTGTTTTGAAAATAGTTGTATTAGTGAACAGCTGAATACTAACAGTCACTAAAAGGTCACCTACCTCGTCTCAGATGGAACCGTCCCAGCCCCTTCTACGCATGATAGCCACGACTCTAGATACAAATTACCTGAAGAGCATATGGGAGAATATACATGACCAAATTCTGATCGGCGGATCATCCTAAAACTAATCGCAGCCTTTGTGCAGACCAGAAAGCGGGCGCCTTTGTAAGGGGTGAAGCTCAGGTCGTCGATACCAAGACGTTCTGTGTAATCCGAAGTGCTATTGAGCAAGAGGAAACGAACGACATGGTGGTAAGACGAAAAGAAGAGCTTGCGTAAGTAAGGAGCGACGATCCTATTTCCCCAAACCCCAACCAGTCTAACCCAATCCTTACAGCCTTCCTTCCTTCAGTATGCCATTTGCCGAACTATTAAAACTCAATACTGTATATTTACGATCATATATTATCCTAACCCCAACCAGGGGGTATGACGTGAACATATTTGGCATTTCCTAACCCCTAACCAGAGAGTATGAAGTTCAGTAAAAATGTAACCAAATTGAATCTAAACCTGCTCAAAAATTGCTTCCGAAATCACGATTTCTCGGTTACAATTTGGCTTCTCTAACACCGTTGTTCGTATGAAATATCCGCTTCAAGGTCTTTTGAGTGCCCGACGAAAGTACGCTATCAAGTCGAGGTTTAGCAAACCTCTCATGGCCGACTCACATAAGATCCTCGGACCGCTCAGAGAAGTTGAAGCCTTTCTCATGCCTTCTTTGTACATTCCTAGTGCAGTCAAGTATGTCGTACTGCATACCATCTCACGTCCACGGGTTTGGCCCTGGCTGGGCCAATATGACTGCCTCACAATGCATAATTGCTGATAATGCATAGAAAATTTAGCCGCTCCCAGCATCCACCGACCTTATGCATTATGACATACTTGAGTGCAAATACATCTCGCATTGGATAGTGCTGGGTTGGATAAGCGCTTTGGACGTCGTCATTTGGATGAGTTGGGACACTCTCGCTGTTGCGCTACGGAATTCGTCCTTAATTCCCATATATCTCAGCAAAAATAGGTCAAATTTACATCATGGCCTTTCCGTTTTCCCTTCTTCGACACTATTTGAAAAATATTCAAGCTTGCAGCGCTCCCTCAGAAAGCAGGACAGATCCTTCATTGCTTCTTTGTTTCATTCAAATGTATTATGTTTACACCATCGTTATGTAAGCCTCAAAATTGATGTGCCGAATACACCAAACTTGATTTGACCAAAAATCATTTCAGACCATTAAAGGACATTCCAACTCAAAGGAGAGTCAGTCCAAACTCGTAATACTACGACGACTTTTGGCACATTAAAAACAAATGTCAACTGAAAAGAGGAATATGTGCGCTTGCCTAGGGAAATTGTCTTCCAAACGACCGATGTCGAGATTAGGAGCCCACCACTTGGCTATTTTGAAACGATCATTGGCATTAGTATTGCCGTCGTCGCTACTGTTCTCGTCCACTCTGTTAACCTCATATGTTTGAGTTCCCTCGTATCTGTAATCAAATTCTATTGAGTGATTGGGAACAAAACGGTAAATGGGTGCCCTGACTGAGTTTTTGCATCGCCAGTGCTTGAAGTGGTGGCAGAGGCTGCAGAACTCCCGTCATACACTGTGTCTAGGATACTAGGTGTTGGTTGGGGACTTTCAGTGGGACTGCACTTAGCACTCAGTAGGAGTCAGAGTTGTGTTAAACTGTGACATGCCTCGGGGAATTTGAGATTGAAGCTGGACTTGGATCTTCACCGGAAAAGGATACAAGAGGGACTCTGTAAGCCAGGTGAAAGAGAGGGTTAATTCATTACAACTACTTACCATATAAAAAGGGATGTAAAGACTGACATAACGTCTGGTCCTATAGCACGAGCCATTGCGTAGAGTTTGGTGTATGCAGGTCCCAACGACATGAAGGGCAAAGTATAATCAAAGAAGAGGAGTGAGGAAAGAAAGAAAGTGTTTGTACAGAGTGGACGAGTGACCAAGCACCAGTGATCTGTTGGTATACAGTTCCTGAGCTGAAGTACTGGCCGCATACCCATCGCTACAGCGGACCAGGGTTTGAAGTGCAGAGCCATTCATACAGCGATATCAGTCCTCTGGCGACAAACCACCGTACTTTTTCGAAGTGATGTTCCAAGTATTTATAGATGAAAGCGCCCATACACGCATGTCCCAGCCTAGAAGAGTGCGCGCTAGCTTCAACTGTCGAGATCTCTAGAATCTCACCCCACCGAGTGACTGAAGGAGAAGACATTTATAATAGAAATGTAGAGACTTACTTCAACCTTGATAAATTCAGAGTATCATTGCACCAAGTAATCGAAAGAGAGAACATAGAGTTAAAACGCGAACATGGTGAGGATGGGCAAGGTGTGAAGTTTGTTTGGCCAATCGGACTGCAAATACTTAGGGCCGCTCAAAACAACTTGTTATTGATGAACCAGTTAACAAGTAGCTTGTTGTGCCGTCACACAAATAAATCGCCAGAACACTTCCTGAAAGGACAACCTATTTTTGGAAGGGACAGCTGTCTTTGGCAAACCAGTGCTGGCTGAGACAATGGGAAATTCGGCCAAGCAAACTATATTCATCAGGATTTGTGGTTAGCATTCGAACACTAGAACAACACCCAAAATGTTATCATACCTCCTTCCACTCGCAGCGGGATTGTCAAACGATTTCCACAGCTCGTCGGGTGACTCCCTGTTCTTGTCCCTTACCCTATGCAACATTACGAACCTTGAGAGATAGGTGGGACATAAAGACGCGAACCGGTATTGGTCTCTTGGACGTGCATTGAGGGTTATAGGTTGTCTCAGATTTGTGTGTGGGGCTCTAGTGCTAATATTGCCTTGTAGCACATAATTGGTTATTCCGTTTTTCACGCGTCAAGAGACCTAGGATGAGGAATCACAGGCGAAAAAAAACTCACCGCATTGCATATGCTTCTATTCAAAAAAGCAAAATAGTGACGGGGGATCGTCTCCAAGTTGGACGTCGAGTGCCGAATGGTCAAAATCGATAGACTTGCAAAGGAGGTGTGCGAGAGCTCTTGCTTACCAACTTAAAATCAGAAGGGGAAGTGAAGAAGACGAAGGGGTCCGACCTGACGGTATCCTGCTAAGTTGAAAGTTCGCCGCCCTCAGAGACATAGAGGTATCCCATGTCGGTACCTTTCCCTTTCTTTCAGGTGGAAATTGCTCATGTTCTTGGCTTATATCAACACTCATTCCATCTATATGCCAGGATATATTCACCAGCTGGCCCAGGAGTGTGCAGAAACAAATCACAGCCTTTGAATATGAATAACTTATCCACTCTCAAACTTACAACTAAAGATCTTCCAAGATTCATCATCCAAGAGAACAAAGATTGAAGACACAGCTGTGGTGTACGTTGAGACCGGGATGGTTAAAGGGGATCTCTTTGGGGCGACTGGGCATTGCGGGTATGAGATTTAAGCACCAGAGCAATGCGAGAAACAAAATTGCAAACAAGCCGAAAGAATCCTTATGGGGAACGATGGCACCTACCCAGACAGCGCCGTTTAGACCAATCCAGAATCCACCACATGATATCTGCCTGGTCATCGAAGAATATTCACCCAAGGGGGCAGATCGAACTAAAGAATGAAAAGCAGTGCCCGCGCATGCATCCATTCTTCTGCCCATTGCTCCTACCTCGTACAATTTCGTACACCGCCGATGTTTGAATAGTAGGACATCGCACCTGTCCAAGGTCATTAAACCAACGAGCTCGAGCAAAATGAGGAAGATGAAACGTACCAAAAGTAGTGAGATTAGGTGAAATGTGCCATGTTTTCGCCCCTATCCTTGCGGAAGCAACACAGGTTTCAATCCCGGCGTGTCCAGCGTCCATGTCAGCTGGAATTCTCGTTGAGCGGATCGAGCTTGAGAAAGAACCAAGACAAAGCGTAACATCATAAAGGCTTGAAAATGAAGAGAAGAACTGATGGAGAATGGCAGGGTGAGAACAGCATGCGTCGGAGTTCCAAGCCAGATGGGAGTCCAGAAGAAAGCTTGGGAGCGCGAATCGTGAATTTGTTACAACTTGAATATGACCACCATTTATCTCTGGGAAGTCTCCAACACTCGAGAGCTCGTTCAGCCTTTTGTCTAACAACCGCAATGTACTTTTCAAATCTAGTTCCTTCAGGTCATAATTCCGTCGTCGCCCACAGTTCAGCTGTTTCGTTGACCTTCGTCTCTGACGGACCATGACTTGGTAACGTTGAAGGGCCGTTCCTTCCTCGGGATCAGTCCCATGACCAGTGTTGCGCCCTAAGGCGAAGGCCTTAATTTAATATAAGCTAGGACCTTAGTTATTCTGGACCGAAAATACAGCCCTTAATAACCCTTACTTTTAAACAACTGTCAACGACAAATATTCAGGAGTGAGGCTTGATCTTGAGGAGGGGCAACAGAAGACCACCAAACTTCCCTCTATCACCTATGCGTCGCGACCTCAGCAGGATCTAAGACTACTTTCTGAACGAACCCATCAAGAACGCAAAGGTCGCAAAAATCACGACGAGCCAGAAATAAAGGATTTACTAGAAGGATGGTATCTTAATCACGATTGATGGACTACTCCCGTACTTACCTTTCTTGTCTCTTGCTCTCATTTCGGACTCTAGCGTCCTCGTATCCACACTTTTGGCCTGTTCACCCTTGTCTCCCGCTGCGCTCAGTGTTGTCGACCCCTAGTCAATTTCCACTTACTTGCAATCCGTCCATATGCAGAAGCTCGAATTTTCTCTCATATTGAAGATGAAGATGGACCACGGAAAATTTTCAGTCTTCGTCAATTCTAGGGCTGCCTAGGGAATGCGGCTAAAACGTGAAAGCAAGAGCACGTGGCTCGGATGGTGAGAACGATGACATGAGTGCTGCCGGCATGGGAAGTACTCTCAGGTCCACGCGTTCGGACGACAGTGCTTTCCTCAGTCGTGAAATAATCTTTTCGGAGGACAGAGCATCTGGGGTGCTGGGCTCGTCCACTTGTTGATTTGACCGAGGGAGGATAATGGAATGGTTGGTGGCAGAACATAGTGACGAGGAGGCAGATGACGACACATTGGAAGGTTCCGAAGGTAAATATATGGTGTGGTGTTAAGAAGAACGGAACAAGTGAGTAGGAGCATGGGTCTTGACCGGGAATTTTTTTGTTTGTAATATGGGCCAAAAAGAAAATAAGGTCTTACTTTACCCTTACTTATTTTCCCCTTATTAAGACTTAAGCCCTTAAAATCAGCGGACACCCGTATTAAGCCCTTAGCGCACAACACTGCCCATGACTGGCACGAATTTCTCTTCTTTCTTTTTTTTTTGGAGGGGAAGACCGGTATGGTGCCTTATTCTTTGGAAAATCAGGGTTCTTGAACCACTTGTCCAAGGTTTTACTCAGCCTTTACAATTGGATTCAGGGTCTTGCTGGTACGCCACACCAATATCTGGTTTGGTGATTGTCAGGTCGCTTATGCTCCTACGGTGCTAGGGTGCTCCTTCCCAGAATCTGAACGCCATCAAGAACTTGCTTCTGGGGCATAGGGGGATCCCTTTTACCTTACCAAATTTCCCATCCAAGAGAGAGAGCCCGAACTCCCCGCGAGGCTGTTTATCGAGTGCCATAACACGTGCTCGAACTCTCGAGTTTCCTTTACTGGCCAAGATTTGAGTAGGGATTTGCAAGGAGGTGCATGCTGAGAACTGTTGTTGAATTCATCTCCCTCAGGATTTGCAATTTTTGGGGCTGAGAAAAGTTCAAATCTTGTGGATATAAAGTGCGTGTGCCTAACGGAAGTACTAATCAAGCTCTCGGAACTAACTTACAAAAGAAAGGCTGAATCCGGACGCCTGAGGAGTCCAGAGTGATGTACTTACTCATCGAACGAAACCAGCCCTTCA
Organism: Flagelloscypha sp. PMI_526; assembly: GCA_021399455.1. NCBI lineage: Eukaryota > Fungi > Basidiomycota > Agaricomycetes > Agaricales > Niaceae > Flagelloscypha > Flagelloscypha sp. PMI_526. The sequence goes on from JAJTUO010000065.1 coordinate 66,611, forward strand.
TAATGCGTCATTTTGACGCATTTTCTGAAAGATTCGGGTGTTCCATTTGGCACCGGACTGAGAAGAGGTATCACATTGGAAGGATGACTACAATCACCGTTGCTCAAATGTATTAAGTAAGCGCCAGTTGTTCCTAAGATTGTCAAGATGGCAAAGTTTCCCCTTGGAGACCCAAACAAATCAAATAATCAGCCCTCCAGAACCATACTGTCAACGTAGAGCTAAAAATCCTCAATAAGCTCTCTCAAAACATTGGCAACTTTTATGGACAGGATACCCTAAGAGCCCCGAGAACGAACTTGAGGTCGAATCGATTGGCAATTGTCACCGGTCAGCTGATTACTGTAAGGATCAGTTAGTGGAATTTTTCTTATAGCTTTGATGAGAGTGGATTAATGAAAAAAAAGACAAACATTTGTTCCTTGGAATCGGAGGAGATGTCTGCACGTCTTTGAACAGGGCTCTGAGTGTTGCCGCTGCTATCGCCATCGCCATTTTCATTCTCAGGGATGCTGTGATTAAAAGATGCCCAAAACTGTTCGATTCTGCAATTGATTTTATGATTCGTAAACTTGTGAAAGGAAAAAAAAATCTTACAATTCCTCGGTTTCTTGGTCCGTCAAATCAGGAACTAATCCATCGTCGAACCCTTCGAGCCAACTTTCGTTTTCGGGGGAAAAGGCACTGCGGATACGGTAGGTGATCTGTGGAATGGACATGGGAGAGTGGATATGTTATGAAACGGCTTGGTCCTGGCTCTTTAGTGACGAATCGACGATTGTGGTCCCCAAACCTTTAATACCCGCTCAACTATCCAGACCCGGAGTGTACATAAGAGGGCGAACTCTAGCTTCAACAGTGGAGAACTCTAGAACATCATTGAACCGAGTAATCGAAGGAGAAGACATGTAGAGTCAAAACGCGAGCATGGAGCAGAGGAATCAGGTGAGGTGTTTGCTGGGCTAAGCGGACTGCAATTACCTAGAACCACGCGAAGAAACCTGCTATCGATACAGCACTGAGCAATCCGCTAGCCGAAACATCGCAAAATCAGCAACCAGAAGGTTCTCTGAGGCTTCGAAGAGAGGTGTCAGGTCAATCTATTTTGGCTGTCGTTGACAAACCAGTGCAGCCGACACAACGGGAAATTCGGCCCAGCAAACCGTGTTGATCCAGATGTTTAGTTAACACTCGAATACTAACAGTTGCTAGAAGGTCACCCTACTCCCTTCCAAATGGAACTACCTTGTCAAAATGACCTACATATCTCAAGAGGTCCCATCAGGATTGCCCACATGTCCTTATATCTAACTCTATCCAACGTCACCGATTTTGACAGATAGGTCTTACTTGATCGCATTCTAAACAACAAACACATCACTCAACAATTCCTTCCTCCCAGATCGGCCTCGGACCAGGTTCCAGTCCTTCATCGAGAGAAGGGCACTCGTGACGGCTACGACTCTAGATACAAATTACCTGAATAGCATAATAGGAAATATAAAAGACTAAATTCTGAGCCGCAGTGATGTGCCTCGGGCTGTGCGGAAGGAATCCACGGGAGCTCAGGTACGGGGGATGCAGGGAAGATGGAGGAGTCGGAATCCTCTCAAACGGACACACAAACACACACACAATCACACTGTCGTATGTAGTTATGAATATAATTGTGATTTCTTTCTAGATTTCGGTTGTGAAGCGGGAAACTACAACTAAGGTTGCAGTGGGTGTGCACACCAGCGAGGGATTTGCACAAAAGATGTTTACGATAGGTCTCTTTGGAGGGATAGACTCGGGACTCGGTACTAAGGCTCAGACTCGGGGTTCTCGGGCTAGGCTCTTTTCTCGGGTTTGCTCTTACTCAGACTCGGGCTCGGTAGGTGTGCTCAAAACTCTGATTGGGTCTAATCTCCGACGATGTCCACTAACGCTCAACCTGGGTAGGTAAGGGCAGGAAGCGGGGACAAGCGTGAGGTTGCTTGACCGCTCCTCCCTGGATTATATAGGTACTGAGTGCTCGATCGAACCGGAAGGTTAGTAACCGTACGAATCACATGTAGTAGTATATAGGAGAATGTCCGATATTGCGGAGAACCGAAACGAAACGAAAGGAAACAGGAAAAGGAGTGGAGGCGCGTGTATTGCCTTATTGGGTAAGAAGACTCGCTCTGAGAGTCTTTGGAGGGTTAGTAGGGGTCTACTGCAGTTGAATGCAGTTCGTTTGAATGCCCGTTGAGGGCTCTTTCGTTGGGGATTTGTTCTGTCTCAATATCCGGGACGATCCTCACTATTGATCGGTAGGCATTGTCTCAGTCTCCGGCTCTGTCTAGTTCCTTGTTTTCCGTAGTCTCGGACCTTCGGCTAACGAACGTGTTGGATAGGCTATCTACGGTAAGTGTTCTGACAACGGAGCAATGCGCTCGGGACTCTTTCGTGGTGCAGATCTTTGACAAGCGCCCAGTTTGACAGGCTTCCGAAGCTTATCCGACAGCGGGGAACTTCCTAACGGCCCTCACAGTGTTTGACGACCCGGAGGCCTCATTCAAGGTAAGCACTCGTTTCGGTATTCTACTGATTCGGAACCTCTGACTTCTGACATCTTTAGGTAGTCCAAAATGCGTTTTTATTGGGTAGATGGTACGTATGCACATCAGCAGATCGTCCTAAAATTAATCAAAGCCTCTGGGCGGACTAGATTCCGGAATTTCGAGCGAAACGAGCGCACAAGTGGTGTGTCGGGACCAAGTGCTCTATGTCTGTGAGAGGTCCGAAGGAGAATGTTCTAACGCAACGTGAATCGTTTTGCGTCCAAAGGCGCTCGCCATAGTTATTGCCGTTTGCAAAAATGTTGGCCGAGCACGAATTCGCCAAACAAGATGTTTGCGCGCGAAATCCATAGCATCCTCCCTACGTCGAAATCTAAGACAAAGGTTATATATTCAGAATCGCATAATTTTTGGCTATTAACTCACAGTGAGAAATTCCGAAAATTCGGATTTTGAAATTTCAGCTTTTGGGACATGAACCCAGCACATCCCGATGAATACTCCGTTGCAGCTCATGAATGTAGTAGCGTTGGGATCCCAGAATTGAAGCGAGTCCGACGATACCCAGTTTATGATGAAATTCGCATGTCTTTAATTTCTCACCTTAGGTAGATTGCCGCATGTGAAGGACTACACCAACCACAGTCAACTTATACTCAAAATGCATCTAAAATAGCGTGGTTTCATCCGACATAACATGTGAAAAGAGCAACACTGAGAAGAGGTATCGCATTGAAAGGACGACGATGATTAACGTTAGTCAAATGTACTCGTAATAAGCGCCAGTTGTTCGCAAAAATGGGTGTTTTGTCTGAGTATCTTAAGCAGCGAACTCAATTCTTCACTGGGAGTAGAATGCAAAAGTGATTCGACTAGATTGACAGCAGGTGCTGTGACTCTCGGCCCTAAGAGGTACTGGGATACGCGCAACTGGCTTCCTCTCACTGACCTTGAGCATAATTATCACCTCTAATGAGATATATTAGGTCTATCCATGCAGCTTAGCCGGTTCAAAGAGCCGGAACTCCCCAAAAGACGCTAAAAGCTTTCATGTTATACCTCCTCTCTCTGACACCTTACAATTCCTGATAGTTCCCACCTTGAGGAATGGTACTTAAATCACGAAATGGACTACTTCAAAACTAGCAAGAGAGGTTAAAAACAATGTGCGTTGGAAAAGCTTTCAGGTCGAGACAGAATACCGCCGAAATTATTCTAAATTTCCAGGGTATATGCCATATAGCCTATATTATAGCCTATAACAGTATACCATAGATTCCAAGGTGCTGATGGAACGAAATTATAGGCTATGAGGGTGTCACTGACGCAGACGTAATGACGGCAAACGAAGTAATGAAGCTGGCGTGACATAAGGTCACAATAACATGATGTATCTGACCCGCAACCTTACAGTCAGCCTGAGAATTGCCATCGCCATCGTCATCGTCATTCTCAGGGATGCTGTGATTGAAGGAGGCCCAAAATTGTTCGATTCTGCAATTGATTTCATAATTCGTAAACCGGTGAAAAGAAGAAAAAAAAAAAACATACAATTCCTGTGTTTCCTCGTCCGTTAAATCAGGAACCGATCCATCATCAAACTCTTCGAGCCAGTCTTCGTTTTCGGGGTAAAATCCACCCTGGATGACATAGGTGATCCGTGGAATGGATATGGAAGATTGAATATAATTACCTTCAACCTCTTAGCAGGTTGAGTATCTTCGTGAGCGAGTCCAGACTCAATGGGGTTCGCCAAGGTCGACGCTGTCCAATCGGCAACAAAGACGAAGGAGATGGACAAAGAACGCATTCCCAGATATTGAAATGATGAAATGTAGTGAAGAGTGTGTTTATGTTATGAAACGGCTAGATCCTGACTAGTTAGTGAAGAATCAGAGACTTGTCCCAGACCTTTTATACTCGCTCATCTATCCAAACCCGGAGTGTGCATAAGAGAGCGAACTCTAGCTTCAACATCAGAGGACTCTAGAGTATCCTTGTACCGAGTAATCGAAGGAGAAGACATGTAGAGTCAAAACGCAAATATAGAGACGAAGAAGTATGTGAGAAGTTTGCTGGGCGTATCGGACTGCAATTACTTAGGGATGTTCGAAAAAACCTGCTATCGGTGCAGCAATCAGCAACCATGTAGCTGAGGCATCACTAAATTACCAACCAAAAGGTGCTTGAGGCTTCGAAGAGAGTTGTCCGTCTATTTTGAAGAGACGGCTGTCGGCAAACCTGTGTAGCTGACACAATGGGAAATTCGGCCAAGCAAGCGATATACATCCAAATTTTTCAGTTGGCACTCGAGTACTAGCAATCGCTAAATGGTCACCCTACCCCCTTTCAAATAAATGGTCTACCTCAAGGGGCGCCATGGGACTGAACACCTGTCCTTGTATCGTACTCGGTCCGACATCACTGATCTTGATAGAGAGGTCTTATTTCATCGCACTCTCAATAACTAACGCATTACTCTAGAATTCCTTTGTCTTAGTTCGAATTCTGACCAGGTTTTATTCCCTCATCCAGAGAATACCACGCATGATAGTCACGAACATGTAGTCAAGGTGAGGATTGCCGTGAACGTGGAAGTTGCGAAAGAGGCGGACGGCCAGTATTTGAAAAGCTGCTGCCCAGACAAATCTGCCATTCATGATCAAGAGGGGAACATCGGCCCAAAATCCAGACTCACGTTTTATAGGTGTCATTTTGGCAAAATATTCTCCCTTCTTCTCTACAAGTTGAGTACTTTCCAATCATCTTCTTTATCTCCTGCTTCAATACACCCGTTCGCCGGGGCGTGTCCAAGCCTTCTAAGAACATGACCTTAAACAAATTGACGAATTCCTCGACAAGCTCGCCTCCAGTCATCACCAAGATGCCACACATGATGGCCAAAAGTCTAGGAAATAGTTCAGCCAAGTATGGGAGGATTTAATTAAAGAACGCACCGTCCGTATCCTGACTCGCAGATCATGTCCAAATAATTACAGACTTTGGGAGAGCTAGAAAACTTGCAGTCGGCTTCAATACAGTTCACCGCCTCCTTCACCAGAAGAGCTTTTGACACAACTCGTATTCCTCTCCAATCTGACGCACGGATGAGAAAGGTTCATGAGAAAAAGGGGAAAGAGGACGTGCCGAAGACAATAAGCGTAATCCCTTTCCAAGACCAAGAGATAAAGTAAAAACTGACATGTCAGTATAGTTATCAAGGACAAATTAAAATGCGGGGTGAAAGAACTGAGCAGAGGAACAGCAGTGGGACTGCTGTGGTCGACGATAGGCGTCATCCTCATCCCAGGAGCTGATCGGGAGCAATGCTTCAGTATTTGAACAAGGCTAGTAGCTGAAAAGATTACCGACTGATTTGTTCGAAGACCGCAAGGTATGTACCCTGATTATTTGTTTTCGTTCAATAGCATTTTTTCATGGACAGAGCAAAACGTTGTTAGTTCCAGAACTAACGAATCGGGAATCGGGGTAGAAAAGCTCCTGGATCATTTCAATGGTCCCTATTCTCCACGGAGAGTGATTTTATTTTTGCGTTCATGTTGTGAAGAGTTCAAAGGACCGGAACGTATCGAGCAGTGATTGTTATAGCATTAAGTGATTTGATTTGGGCTTGTCCCGACTCGCTCTTACCATCGTTAAGGTTAACGTCATCTTTGGGTCAACAAATACAGAACTCACCTTCACTCAGACATAATAAACTTTTTGTGTTAATTCTTTCCAACAGCTGTATTCTCATCCCTGAAGACGTGCATTCTTTGCTTTTGAGCACACTCCATCCAGTATGTATCCGGAATTGGAACTTCACCTCTCAAAAGTCTGATTGCTCAGCGAAATCTATCATAGCTCAGAACTACGACCTTGAAATTGATGAATTCATCTTTCTAATTTTGAATAATTTGTCGAAAGGAAGTGAACACTCTAAACGCACGTTACGGTTGTCCATGGAACGGCGGCTCGCAAACAGCCGCAAAGAATGCTGCGGCCAGGCATGAATACGAGAAGAGAGCGTACTTAGGCATTAGGGTAGGATCTGCCGTGGGTAATGGGGTCATCCCCTGATCTTGGGTCGAAGAATTGGTTGATCGTCATGGGCGCTTGTGTCAACTTCCGCATTTCCGTCCTGCCACCACTGCCGCATTCTCCACTGGTGATCCACCACTAAGGTTCTCCTTCTTGGTTTTATTCTTGGGTGGAATGTCAGCATTCACCAACTATTTCGTGAGAGTGTCAATCGTCATACGTAACCACATGCACTCAGCGAAACCACTAGCGCCGTCATGGTGTCTCAATTCTTCCAGACGGCCGAGGAGAATAATACATAAAGAAGATCACAAAATAAGGCCTAGGTTGATGCCGAGGAATAAGAACTGAGAGACTTCCGCACTACCCTGTGATGCTAACGGCCATGGATTTAACTATGCCCGTTTGCAGTGCTTCTTTTGTTGCGGATCGAAACCACCGCAGAAATCTGGTACTATAAAAACGATTCATATTGTGCCAAAGTTCTCAGTTCCGTCCTCCTTCACTAATTCTTGCTAGTCTTATTTGGCTATGGGGTGCCTCACGACTTCGCTTACGCTTCTTATCCTCGGCTTTTCAGTCCGGGCCCAGGAAACTGCGTCTCATGAAGGGAGCTCCAAGGGTATCCAGTGGATTGATTGTAACCAGAATGTTCCCGCCCCCATTCAATCAGCACTTAACACCACAAATTGGGACAACAGTACCCTCGGACCACTCCCTCCAACTTTGACTTGTGGACGACTAGATGTTCCATTGGATTACGGCAAGCCATTGTCTAAATCCAACAAGATTACACTGGCGTTTTCTCTGTGCGTTTTTCTCGGTTTCTGTTGTTCCTGAATCCAGTTACCTAGACGATTTCCCCCTCCTAGTTATACGCCTGTTAAACCTGTTGGAACAATCTTCTTGTACGGACCTCTCTCCCTGTCCCTTTTTATCCATTCACTGACTCGGTTTATTTCTTAGCAATCCTGGTGGGCCTGGTGATGAAGCTCAAAGCTATGCTTGGGAATTGGCTACAAACCAGACTCAAGCGTTTGCTGGCCTCGAAGATCATCAATTCATGAGTGAGCCCAAATCACAACGTTGTACTTGCTGTTTAAACCTCATTGTCAATCTCAAGTGATGGATACACGAGGAACTTGGGCATCTTCTCCCTTCAATTGCTCGCTCGCAGCATTCAGTGAGATCCCATATGGTACTCCGGAAGATGAGACTACGTTTGACAAATATCGAAAAACGTCGAGAGCTTATGGAAATTCTTGCCTGGCAAATAGGTATGATGATACGTTTGGCCAAGTTTAGTTTGTTTTAAAAGCTTTTCCAGTGACGAGATCAAACATGTTGGTACGAAATTCAATGTTCGTGATTGGGAAAGGTATGTCTTTGCCTTCCCAGAATCTCTTCGAATCTCACCTCGAACAGCGTCCGCATTGCTTTGAAGAAGCCGATAATCAGCCTTCTCGGCGTCTCTTAGTAAGTCCTCTAGTCTCAATTGGCCCTTGCCACGTCTGACTCTCAACGTAGTGGAACATATTACTTCGCCGAATACGTCCAAACTTTTACCAAGAGCATCGAGCGAGCGGCTCTTGACGCCGTCACAGCTCGCGGCAAGTCCGACGTAGAATTGATCAAAGACGAAGTTCGAGCCGTTAACCGGATGCTTCTTCGTGCAGACGCCTATTGTCAATCGAACTCGAGTTGCCCTTTGCATTCTCAAGGAAAAGGTTCGGTTGTCACGGCTTGGCGACAAGTCCTTGCCCAAGCCAAAAACGGCACGCTCGTTGCATGTGCTGAAGGGGAAACTACTTGCACTCAGAAAGTTTCCGTGGGAGATGCTCGTCTTTCAGTCTCATTTATGTTACGAGGAACACCATTTTATGATCTCCTCATGCAGACATTGGCTGGAGTCGTACTCCAGAACAATGCTGCTGGACTTGTTACTCCCGATGAAGTCAAGGCGGCAGTTGGAGTAGAAATCCCTCTCTTTTGTGTTGACAATAGTATGTTTCAAAGCACTTTCATTTCTTCGGTCGATTGTTAATGCACTGTACTCTAGATATAGACGATAACAGCCTGAAAGGCTGGAAAGCGATCGAGAAAGCTACTGTTCCACTCGACCCGAACAGCATGCAAGCCAGCCTTAACTGGCAAGGGAAGCTTGATTGCACTGGCTGGCCGGTACCAAGTCGCCCCAAAGTCGATTTGAGCTCTGTTGCTAACTTCCCATTCCTTTGGATCACCTCTGACTTCGATCTCAAGTAAGTTTCGAGCCACATTAAATGTTTAGCATTCTTTCTGTATTTAAATAATCTTAATTTCTACAGCACACCAACTGAATGGGCGACCTTCAACCACAACCAAACCCCAAAGTCCACACTCGTCGTACGTCATGGTGATAGCCACGGGACTATTTACGGTTTGTTTTCTTCCATACGTCCGTATTCAGCTCATCTTACACATGTTTCTTTGCCAGTTCCCGGTCCCGCTCGCGATGCAATCGTCCAGTATTTGCGCACTGGCAAAGTTTCACCATCTTCTGATGAGAAATTGGCGACAATCTATCCTCCAGGAAAGACCAGGGATGACAAGACCCAGATTCCAGACCCGTATTCCATTGGCTTTGGACCTGAACAAGGTGACGCGAATCATATGTAGCTAGAAAGATTCATTATATTTAATTCGCAAGGCACACATTACTATACATCCCTTCAATCTCAGCGGACCCTACGTCATAATACATTTTATTAGCATTTCCCCAAAAGGGAGGAGGTGTTTGACAGTGAATCCTCAAATCGGGTGATTCGAAATATCTGCCCTCCCTTGTTTTGTCCCATGATCTCCATTACTGCGTCTGACGGGTGCTTTCTCCCTTCCCACAGCCAAGCATGACATTTCCAGATGTCCTCCATGTTGTCTAAGAACTCTCCAAGGGTGCCCTATTTTAAAATACAATCCGACGCAGCCGCCGCAGATGCCGCAATTTCTCAAGGTCGGAAAGGTGAGCGCCTGTTTGATTTCCGCGCTACCCTTCTGCTACCACTGCCACACTCTCCATGCCACAGTTTTCACCTTCTGGCTCTGTGGAATCAGCAGTAAATGTATCAGTTAAAGAGTCGGGGGAGAATTCTAGTCAGCCACGACAAGCTAAACTAACGGTGCTTAGGTGTCTGAAAATTTCAGTTGCCCTTCTCGGGATTTTACTCGGTAATTGGTACGGTTTAAAAAAAAGGCTTATTTGGATCTCGAGACACGAGTACTTAAAGCCTTCCGCACTTCCTCTGATCATGACTTTGTCACCCACCTGCGCAGTCCCCCGTTCGGAGGTCCGAATTACTGGCCCGCCAGTGGATTATAAAGTCCAGTTTTTGTAACAAATGTTTCAATCGGGTTCCCCTCTGCATATTCCTGTCTGTTTACTTGATAATGTTGCTGCTTACATCTTCGTTTGCGCTTCTGGTTGTCGGGGTTTCAGTCCTGGCTCAGAAAACATCTTCCCATGAAGGTTACTCTACAGGTATCCAGTGGATCGATTGTACCCAGAATGTTCCTGCTCCCATCCAATCCGCCTTGAACATTACGACTTGGGATAATAGTACCCTCGGACCACTCCCTCCGACTTTGACTTGCGGACGACTGGATGTACCATTGGATTACGACAAACCCTTCTCCAACTCCAACAAGATTACAATTGCGTTCTCTCTGTGTGTTTTCTCAGTTTCTTCTCTTCCTCAAGCCAACCACTCAGCGTTTTTATAGGTACACACCCGTTACGCCTGTGGGAACAATTTTCTTGTACGATTGACCTCTCTATTTTCCTTCCAAAGCTTCTCAATGACTCCTTACTAGCAATCCCGGTGGCCCGGGCGACGAAGCGCAGAGCCATGCATGGAATTTGGCGACCAACCAAAGCCAAATATTTGCCGGCCTGGAAGATTTCCAATTCATGGGTAAGCCTGAATCTGCATCAACTATCTACTTTTCATTCGAACCTATTGTACCATTTGCAGTGATGGATACACGAGGAACTTGGCAATCTTCTCCCTTCAATTGTTCAACTGCGGCATTCAATGAGATCCCCTTTGGTGCTCCAGAAGATGAGGCCACGTTTGACAAATATCGAAAAACGTCAAGAGCATATGCAAATTCTTGCCTCGTAAATGGGTATGATGATTCGTCTTACCAAATATCCCGTTTATTGAACATTCTCAGTGACGAAATCAAGTACATCGGTACGAAAGTGAATGTTCGTGACTGGGAAAGGTGTGGTTCTCTGTATTTTCTTGAAATCTCGCCGAGTCTCACTTTGAATAGTGTCCGTATTGCCCTGAAGAAGCCGAAAGTCAACCTGCTCGGTGTCTCCTAGTAAGTTTCGCAGCCCCATTCGGCCATCGTTTTTTCTAAAACTCAGGGCAGTGGAACATACTACTTCGCTGAATACGTCCAAACTTTTACCAAGAGCATCGAGCGAGCTGCTCTGGACGCCGTCGTAGTCCGAGGCGCGACCGACGTTGAATATATCACCGACGAAGTCCGGGCAGTCAACCGAATGCTTCTTCGTGCAGACGCCTACTGTCAATTCAACTCTAGCTGCCCGTTACATGGACAAGGCAAAGGTTCTGTCATCACAGCCTGGAGACAGGTCCTAGCCCAGGCCAAAAATGGCACGCTCCTTGCATGTTCGGACGGTGAAACTACTTGCTCGCAGAAGGTCTCAGTGGGAGATGCTCGCCTGATGGTCACGACGCCGTTACGGGGATTACCTGCTTATGATCTCCTCATGCAAATGTTGAGTGCAGCTGTACTTCAGAACAATGCAGTTGGACTTGTAGCCCCCGAAGAAGTGAAGGATATTCTTGAACTGATAACTCCTATCTATTGCGTCGACGATGGTATGTATTTCGCGCTCCCTTCTTTTTTTTTTTATTTGAATCAATTCCTGATGCGCTATAATTTTCAGTTATCGATGACAATAGTCTGAAAGGTTGGAAAGCAATTGAGAAAGCTACCGTTCCACTCGACCCGAATGACCTCCAAGCCAGCCTTGTTTGGCAAGCCAAGCTCGACTGCGCAGACTGGCCTGTAAAAGGTCGCCCCAAGGTTGATTTGAGCTCCGTGGCTAACTTCCCATTCCTATGGGTCACTTCCGACTTCGATCTCAAGTAAGCTTTTGGTTCACACAATATTCGTTGCCGTTCCACCGTATTGAAAATTCTGCAATCTTTTCTCAGTGCACCAACCGAATGGGCTACCTTGAGCCACAAGCAAACCCCCAATTCCACACTCGTCGTACGTCATGGTGATAGTCATGGTACCATCTTCGGTTCGTTCTCTTTGACCCTTCCCTGTTCAGTTCAACTTAAGTACGAATGTTTCCAGTTCCCGGTCCTGCACGCGATGCTATTGTCGAGTACTTGCGCACAGGCAAAGTCTCATCGTCCTCTGACGAAACGTTGGCAACGGTATACCCTCCGGGAATGACTAGAGATGACAAGACTCAGATTCCTGACCCTTATTCCATTGGATTTGGGGCAGAACAGGGTGATGCTAATCATATGTAATGGAAAGCCTGTCAATATTTAATTGGGAATGAACTCTTTTCTCACAGGGATTCAATGTCAGAATAGACTTTCATCTTCAGTTTTCTGCTAGATATGGCCCCAAAGGCCTCAAATGCATCTTCTCCTCTTTTATGGACAGCGAACGAATTGAATTCATGGGACGTCAGTTCTTCCTTACCAAAAGCCACACAGGTCCTCCAGCAAGCTGCTTCACTTACTGACTCTATCTCCGTCTTGGACCTCTTTTAGGGAACGGCGATAGCTAGTGGTGACACAGGATTCATCATCCTCACTTCATTTCGCAGCGGTATATGACGCATGAAAGAGTTCCGATTCATTGCTACATACAATGCAGGTAAGAAACTATGGATGTTTTTCGTTTCAACACGCATAAATAGACCCTCCTTCGACTATTGACAATGTGTTCATTCACTATGCTGGGGTTGATAAGTATCATAACCGGGTTCCAACCAAACAAAAAGAAATATACCATATTTCCTGGATCATTTTCTGAGATTCCCTATCAGAACTACCCAAAAAGCTTTTTGATGAACCCAACCAAACCACCGTCAAGTACTTCAACCGGGAGCGGAGCCAGAGGTTGTGCCGGCGACGTAGCAGGCGAGCTGAAATCACCCGGAACATCCTGACGACCGAAAATCTTCTTGAAGATACCAAAGATTCCACCTCCATCGTCCTCCCCTTCAGTTTGTGGTTGGGGTGGTCCAGGAGTCAGTTGGGGAGGCAATGACGGGTCAGTGCTGATTGACGGATTCTCTTGACGACGCCCAAAAATCTTTTTGAAGATTCCAAAGATTCCGCCTCCTCCTTCTTCCTGTTCAATCGGTGGTTGTTGATGTGGCGGGGGAGGAAGTGGAATCGGTGGAAGATCTTGACGAGTGCTATGTTGAAGAAAAAGTGGAGCCCAGTAAGCACAATCGTGTGGAACGGAAAAAAAAATAGGATAATCGCACCTGATTCTGACATTATCCGATGGTTTGTCTTGAGTGTCCACAGTCAATCGTGCCCTAATAAAGGGAACTCTGTAAGTGGAAAAGACCAAAACCAAACTTTGGAGGACATACTTGACCATAGATCGCCGCTCATTAGTTGGTCGCGGTGGCGGAATAGGGAGAGGGATTGTATTAGGGCCCGGGACGGGAAATCCAGGAAGTCCGGGAAGGCCAGGCCTTCCGTCACCAGGTTTAGGACCAGGAAGGCTAGGAGCATTGCCGAGAATCTGACGTTCAGCTAGTCCAGGGCTATAAGGACACAGGTATAAAAGCATGTGAGAAACAGGAATTGAGAAGGTAGCGAAATGTAGCGAAATGGAGATAAAAACACTCACATATTACCGACCGGCGTAGCCGAAGCGACGAGCAATGAGCCGAGAATGACAGGTATGGTGAATTTCATTGTGGAAAAAGTGTCAAGTGAAATGAGAGGAAAATTCTGAAGAACGATGTGGACCAGCCTGAGGATTGCTCCACTGGAGCAGGGCTCGTTTTATATGGTTGAAGGCTCGTAGTCGGTCTCGTCGGTTACAACAAAGAAAACATTGCCGAGTTTAGGTTTGTCAGCTTCGGAGGTCAATGTGAGATGGTACTATGTCTTCCACATGCTTTGTACCGTTATGCGAGGCAGATGATTACGAGCACAAACAACTAGAACGGAACTTTCCTATAGAGATAGAGCTGAACCTCCTAAGAACCAAACACCAAGGCCATGAACAGCCTCTAAATCATTAAAGTATGCGCCTTGACGTTGACGGTCTCATCGGTAGTACAATGAAACCAATTTGTTCAATCGTTCCATCCATCTCATACCTCACTCGTTTTACGATGTTGCCAGCAAGCAATCATGATGAATCCTGCCGCAAATAGTTGCCTTCCTAGAAGAGACCGTACCGCCCGGTATAATCAGTAGTATAGAAAATATGCAGAGAATCTGAATGTGTAACGCCCGCAGACAGTGTTCCACATTGCGCATGCTGAGGAGTTCCGAGCAAGTCACCAGCACCCCAAGGAAGCCTGGGCTCAACCGGGGAATGACATCGAGTGATAGAGTAAGCTAAATACCTTACTCACTAAAAAATACAAAGGAGAAAAGCTGGAAAGAATTAGGAGGTAAGGGATGGCCTGAATACATGAGCTGAGACAGGAAGAAATGAAGAGACTGACCCACTCCGTTCCGACTTTGCTTCTTCATGCCCACCACCATCACAATGGCGACGTCTTTCACGAATTCCGATACTAAACGGACTGGACGCGATCGGGCCAAAGTTTTTCACAACTTAGCGCCGCCGGCTATGATATAAGCTTAGAATGTCATCTGCTTGAAATGTGGTGGATTGCAAGACATCCATCCGAGAAATGAGTTCGCAGCTTGCAAAACAATGGTAGAAGCCACCGAATACGCAGCCCCGGGCAATATGAGAAATTAGAGAATGAGGATTAACGAGAAAACGAGAATTAACGTCTTGTGACTAACAACAATGACACAAGCTCTGTTCAATGTACAGGCAGGCACCTAGCATGTAGCTTCATGCTAAAGGCACAACTTTAATCCATTTTTGGTCCTGAAAATCCCTTTTAAACGGTACTCGTAGTGTGTCAACTCTTGTGACCAAACAAGTCTTTCCTGTGCATAGTGCTGCGAGAGGCAGAAAGCTGGGTGCAAATCACCCATCAATGCGCAGAAGGTGCATCGCCATGTCGGAGCCGTTTTAAACAAGACTTCCACCACCCCTTTCCATTTCCACGATTTTACGACCTTTAATCCCTCTCTTATCATGTCTGCAAGTTATTTCATAACTTTTTACCCTAATCCTTTGCTCATTAACGTTTCGTACCACCCAGTCTTCACAAGCGAACAATGGTGGTAATTCTTATCCCATGCAACAAATCGGCCAAGGCACTGGCAGCGACTTTTTCTCTCGTATTGGGAATATTCGAGACAGTATTCGGGCTTACAATGACAAAGTCTCCCAAATTGGAGAGCTACACACGCGTTCGCTTAATAATATTAACGCGAACGATACGGCCCGCATAGACCAGGAACTTTCTGTTCTTACAGAACAAGTTCGCTCCTCAGCCAGCCAGATCAGAAATGAATTGAAGGGTATGAAGTCTTCGGCCGTTCGTTCAAATGCAGAGCGGGACCAGGTATGGAACTGTCTCACAATTTATCGTCTAAGTTACCTTGGCTTATCCTTCTGTCCTAGATTCAACAACTGAGTGAAAGCTTCAAGTCTTCCGTTGACAAATACCAGAATGTTGAAAAGCAATATCGTGGAAATGTGCAGGAAAGAATGAGAAGACAGTTCAAGATAGGTCATTCACTCGTTCCCCGTTGTTGAGCTCTATAACTCATGAAACTTTCTATTCTAGTTCGACCTGACGCAACTCCCCAGCAAATTAATGAAGTTATAAACACCCCAGGAAATCAGCAGATTTTCTCCAATGCTGTTCGTCTGCCCAGAATCTTTTGTACACGCGTCTCCTAACCATGAGAATCATTCAGCTTATGAAATCCTCTTATGGAGAGGCAGATACAGCATACAGAGAAGTGCAAGGCCGGCATCAAGAACTCCGAAAGATCGAGCAAACTATGGCAGAACTTACCCAACTCATCAGCGATGTAAGTACCCATAAATCTCAGAACTTACCCAAGTTTGATGAATCGTAATTAGGTGGCCATTCTCGTTGAACAACAGCAAGAAACCATCGACACTGTTCAGACCAATGCAACCAAGGTTGAACAAGATTTGGAAAGAGCAAACAGCAAATTGGACTCTGCCATCTCAATTGCGAGTGCAACTCGCAGGAAACGCAAAATTTGTTTTGGTATATCTCTTATACTTATTCTCGTCATTGCAGGTCAGATTTTTTTTTTTTTCATCAGCTTTCTGGCTTGTGAGCTCACCGCTTTTCAGCTGTTGTAGCAGGGGCAGTTTGCGGAAATGGGCTATGCCACTCATAACCATTCTAAGCATAACTATGGACTCTATGAGCGAGATATAATGGATACTTTGTACAAATTTGGTGCCACGTGAGAGTAGAGTGCGGGTATTGTAGATGGTCCCTCATGAACAATGTTCCATGCATCTTTCATGGAGATTAAACATTTACATATCAACTACACTTAGCATATCTAAAGCATTCTAATATCAGTTTTCAACGAAATGTAACACCAGGCTATGCCGCAGTCTGAGTCGTAGGGAATCGGCATTCATAATTTGCCCCGCATGACATCCAACAATTTGGTGGATGATACAGCAGCGGTGGCTGTCTTTTCTCCGAACCTCATCTAGTACCTCGGAGCAATGGCAGGTTCTGAGCCTCTTCCATCTACTTTCGACGACATAATTCAGCAATGTAGCCGGTGCGCTCTATTCCACATCAAAGTGTTCTGTTGTTGAAAGTTACCTAGAGTTCGACTGCTGGTTGTTGGTAAAGTGAGCCTTCGGTCGTCAACTTTCTCCAGAAGTTGGCTGTTCTTATTCATTCAACTTTGTAGACTGGAGTAGGAAAAACGTCACTATTGAAGAAGGTTTTCGGAGTTGACTCGTTAGTCCGTTTTCTGCTTTCCAGCATCCATCCTGCCCTAACATGTAACCAGAATGTGTCTCACACTACACGAGGCGAATCGGATGTCAATGCTGAGATTACTAGTCCAAGCAATCAATACTTTGTGTGTCATGACCCCCGAGGATACGAACCTGGCGATGACTCCATCTACAACGAGCTAGAAGCATTCATTCTGGATCGTCTTCGCCGAAAACAATTAGGAGAAAGAATTCATATCATTTGGTTCGGTTAAATGCTATCATTAGATATCGTTTCTGACTGGGTTGTTCAAAGGCTTTGTCTTGCTACACCGTTCGCGGGTGGTAGACTTCTTGATGAAGTCGGAAACGAAAAAGTGATAAAGCTCTGTAAAGACCACAGTAAGTTACAGGTTTGCGTCTTCATGGAACGCGTCTTACTCTCCAAGGCCTTCCATTTATTGTTGTACTCACGAAATACGATCAGCTCATTCAAGCTATTGCACGAGACCTCTTCAAACAGGGACAAAGAGGTCCTGACGTTCTTGTTGCGGCAAAGAATGAGGCTGAAAAGCGCAAGAATGAAATGATCTCCGAGTTTTCAAAAGCTTATCCGGATGTGTACTGCGAATTCGTGTCTGGTACGTAATAGTTCTTCTTGTATTTAATCCATTGGCCCTGAAAACATAGATAGATCGTCCGCACTATGAGGACACCTTAAATAAGCTTGTCAATACAACGAAGAAGGTTCAAATCATACACAACACCACGGTATCTGAACTTGATCAAGAAGACGTTTCAGAAGAAACGTCTGGCTCCATTGAGTGAGATGTTGAGCCTCTCTTTCCTTCGCTCCTCCTCACTGCATTTAAATACAGGATTACACACCTGTTAACAAGCACAGCACAACGAGTTGACCTCTCACCAAAAATCGAAACATCCATCAAGTACGTTTCGCTGGTGCTTTTCATTCCCTCGCTAACCAAATGCCTAGAATTGGCCGAAAACGTGTGTACACCTACTAATATGACCTCAAATTATTCAACATTTCCATAGGATATTGGTCGTTTCTGGCAACGAGCTTGGAGTTCCCTGGGCATACTCTAAAAGAGTGTCTTGATGTCCTGCACAGAGATGTCGTTCGACCCTGGAATTTCAATGACCCTAATGAGGTGAATTATCCCACTGTTCTGTCTATTTTGTCTTCTGATACTGGATTAGCTTCTGTTGAGCGCCGAATTTAAAAGCAGCGTATCCCGCTGCGGGGGTGCTGAGGATAAAGAATCATCTGGCTGGAATCGCTTGTGAGTTCAGATTGTGCATACATCAGTTTCGATTTCATACGAGAACTTTCACTAGTGTTAAGGATGCTGTCCTTGCTGCGGGGCTTGCAGGAATTGCAGCTGGAGTCTCTGGACCTCTTGCCGTGATGACAGTTCCTGCCGTGTTTGGTGGTGTTTTCTTTGCAGCATGGACCTTGGAAACATATCGTGCAATGTAAGTCTCGTTCTGCCTGATTCCCGAATCACCCTGATTCTGTCTGCAGCCCAACGTCGGTCAAACATCTCATGGTATACATCGTAAATCTCATTTCAATCATGCAACGAATTCCGCAAGGAACCGAGCCACTCGACCGAGAATCTGTTTCACAGGTTGTTGCATCTTGGGAAACTTCAGCTGGCGAAGTGCGGAAGGATATTGACTCATTTGTTGATCATCAACTGGTCTGGAAGAAAGATAGTGTAGTTCAGAAGATCATCAGCTTGGTGGAAAAGTACAAAGTCAAATAGAATAGTGGTCTTTTATGTTGTAAGTTGTTATCTCTCCGATATCTAGCTGTCGCATTGCTTTGAAGGTGCAGACATCCAGCCCCCTTGAGGCAAATCCAATGGACAACATGAACAAGACAAATACATTGGAATGCAACTAAACACGGACGTTTCCTCGCTATTCAATTCTCGCTGAAAGAGAGCTCTACGCTCATGACTTCACGGTTATAATCCCCAATGAACCTAGTCCTCTCTGACATCAACTCAAGCCTGATTTCCTTCGCCTCCTTCCGACTAATCAGCCCTTCTGTCTTATCTAGGATTCCGTCCATAATCTCCACAGGCAATGCCCCAAACCTCGACGAAATTCCGATATTTCCGTCGCCACCACCGCGCAAATGAAGAAGTTCTTTAATCCAATCCTCCTGCTGCATCCCAACTTCTGTTGCACTCGAGATCCGATGAAAAGGATCAACGAGGAACAAAACTACCATTTTCATATGCCCCGGTGTGGACAGATCTGCAAGTTTGAAAGAGGAGGCTCGATGTTGGTAGATGTTCGGGAACCCAATGCATGTATTTTCTTCTGTAGGTACAGAGCCTCGTTCTTGAAGAAGGGAACTGTCAGAATCAAGGTCATACAACCATTTAGTGCAAATGTGATCATCATGGCAATGTTCAGCGGGTGCATGGATGCCTGTGCGGAAGGAGAGATGTGAGGAGGTGATGTTCGAGCTATCATAGTACTGTTTGTGTTGAGATGAGCACACTCAAAACAATAGGACGGAGGTAAAAAGGCCCACGTAAATCCCGATTGACACAATGCGTTCATTGAGCATTCCGTCAACTCTCCAACTCTCTCCTTCATACTCAGGATTATCTGGGGTTAAAACAATGTTTGTTAATTTAACAATGACCTGGAGAGTATTTCCCTTCAAATTCGCTTTTCTGAAGTTCTTCTCTAACGCCAAGTCATACTGTTCAGGTGCATCCGGGAGAGTAAAGGAATATCCTGTGGATTTGAGCCAACTAATATATCGGTCTTCTTCATCTCCTTCAAAGTCTGAGTAATTGGATTCCTCACTCTCGTCCTCATCCAGATATAGACGAGGAGCGTCCCATAATCCATCATCACCCCAAATACAGTTGGGTTCAGGGATACGACCCAGAAGTGTCAGCTCGGCTCTCTCATCTGGTCCTAGACGATCAGGACGTTCGCGTCGGTCGACAGACCCGAGCACGCGTTCCCACATGGGGACAAACACGGTCACAAGTTTCTCGATTGTATTCATTAGGGATATGTTCGACGGGTGAATGTTGTTGATGTAAGGAGAGATGAGTTTCGCAGTTCCATCCTCCGCAATGGCAAAATCGGACGGAATCCAGCAGAAGTTGGGAGAGGTGAAGGTGTTAGTCTCGGAAGGCGACTCGATTATTTTTGTCTTTCCATCCTTTCGAATATAGCTCTTCCCATACACAATAGGGTAGAGAGATGGATCAACTGGATCGAGAACATGGTCCCTTGAGTCCGAGTGCCATTCTTTAGCTTCCTCCGGGATACCCTCAAGCTGTCTGACTTGGCTGAAGATGGTCGCCTTGAGTGTATCAGGGACCATGCTTTTAGACCAGAACACAGCGTCGTCACAAGCGTGCTGCACGTGAGGGTGAGGATAAGGATAGCAGATTTCTTTGTTGCCTTACAGTAACACCGCTCGTGGAATCAACTAATGTCGCGTAGGAATGTAATTCTCGAACGGTGTAGTCGATCTACATATCCAGTGAGTTGGAATTTGACTTAAAAAACAATAATAGAGAGATTATTCACCATCTTTTCAGTCAATTTTGCATGCATTGGTACATTCTCTTGGTTCTCTAAAGCCTTCTGCCTCCATTTCCCCATAAATTCGTCGTTCTTGATGATGGACTGCCAGTCAAGCTTTTGTCGAAGAGCCCAAGAGAGAGTTATCATTCTATTTTCGACTATCTACAGAAAGAGGTCAACTAAGGCTCTAAATTCGCGGATCTAAATGGAAAACAAACGGTGCGCGGCATCTGTACATGCTCTGCAGGTGGTTCCCAAGAGTTTGGACCGCTCTCGCGCAGCAAGAAGGGATGAGGAACCACTAGAGGTTCAAAAGGTTTGGACGCCATGGAGATAAGGAGCAAGTGATTGGAGGAGCGTTCCACTTTGCTTTTGTACGGAGACGAAGAGTTATCACCAGGTTGCCCACACCATATCCGTTCATCCGTGACTTGGCCTGATATAGAGTCACAAGTGAATCATCAAGTGACTCAGGCAAATAAGCGGGGCATTCCAGGTCAGTGCTTATTGATGTTATTCAGGATAGAGAAACCTTCGACTTGGTCACAGCCTCTTCCGTTCCGTAGTGCATCTGGATGTTCTCGCAGTGCGGTAAAAGCGACAATAAGTAGGTGAACCATAATTCAAAGCATGCGATTTTCGGAATATGACGACCGCTGATCGAGTTCGAGCATCCATGATTCAAAGAATTGAGCTTCACAGCTCGAAGGACATGGTCGTCAAAAGCAAGTCCGAGTTCCTCATCTTAAGCTCAAGCTAGATGCCATGTCCTTCGAATTTTTCTCGTACCAAAGACTCTTTATCATATAACAGCAGAGTGGTCTAAGTGAAAGAGAGTTTTACTGTTGACGATGTTCGATTGGCAATCGAGAGTCGGGCTGAACATTTCTTAATGGGGGCCTGGTCAAGTCTGACCCAATAGTTCGTATAATATGCACATATTCCCCTCAAGGCATCTTCATATCTTGCTCGATTTCGCGAACCCGTAACATCCAAGCTTCCTCCACTTCCTCAGGAGCCAGTACTTTGGGACCCACATCGATATTGAGGTCCAATCCAATTTCTGGTGTGTTTCCATGACTATTACGAGCAAGGTCCCACTTTTTGTCCCAATATGGGTTGGAAGCAACTATAACTCTGAGCCACTGTAGCGAAGGTAGCAGGCCAAAACTTGGATCTGGAACTTGGGGTCCAGTAGAAAAGAGGGGTTGGCCGCCGAGCTGTACCAACGCCCAGTGAACAGCATATAGAGGAATCGCACTCGACCAATCCGTGAGATCGGTGAGAGTCATGTTTGTGAGGCGGGGGCAGTTTTTTTGAGAGCGGTCGAAATCCCGTAAACCGGGAATCCATTTCCTTCGAGTCTCCGAGGTTCTCCAATGTGAGGTGAGTAAGTGAAGGGTAGAGTGGAGAATCAGGGATAACCGTGTCTTTAGTCAAAAATATGTGCTCCCCCTTTACGAAGTAGTGCTGAAGGTGTGGGAATCGGGCTTTAAATGTCGGGAGCCTGTTGATGATGGTTGTCTCTGAGTCTTTTCTAGAAGGTAAATAGACATAGAGTGTGACCAGTGAGTTGGCTACCCGTTCGATGGTCATGGTAATGTGCATGAGCGTGCGAGGATCGGTCATTGATTCGGGTTCCAAGTTATCAAGACGAAGGAAGAGATGTTTTGTGGGTTTACAAGTATCATTCACATTGAGGAGAGCCTGAAAGAACCAAAGGAGGCGCGGCTGAGTAGAATCGGTTTGACGGACACGCACCGTGTAGAATTGGTAGGGCAGGGTGAGAGTTCGAAAATATTTCGAGGTACAGCCAATAGAGCGAACAAGAGAGCCGTCATCAAATAGACGTATTTCCCGCAAAATGAGAGAGTGAGTCTCGGGAGCCAGGTCTTCGAAGGTGTTCGACATGGTAAGGGAAAGGGGCAAAGTGTTTCTGAACGCTTTATATCCCGCCTTTATATAATAAGTTTAAGCATCTGAGACATCCAACGATCACAAATACCCGTATCAGTTTGAGACAACCCGACCAACACGGCACGGAGCAAAAGGTACGAGAGAGATTAGGGTTGTAGGTCATGGCTTAATTCTTCATGCTGATGATCTCACTACTTAGGGGGGCCGTAATAGTACAGCGGAACCAATGTTTAGTGCTCACAAAAATTATATTCAACACCCATGACTTCATCATTATAACACTCGACGAACCCGCTTCGCTCATCCATCAGCTTCAGCCTAACTTCCTCTGCTTCCTGTCGACTCATCAACCCTTCCGTCTTATCCATGACTAAACTCTCGGTCTCTACAAGTGGCCCCTCTGATTGTCCTTCACCTCTGGTTGTCTTGAGAAGTTCTTCTTTCACCCACTCCTCCTGCTGCATCAAAACATCTGCTGCACTTGGGATCCTATGTGAAGGATCAACAAGGAACAGAGCAACGATTTTCCTATGTCCGGGTTTGGTAGGATCCACGAGTTTGAACGAAGAGACACGGTGCTGGTAGATGTTTGGAAACCCAATGCAGATATTTTCTTCGGTGGGTACAGAGCCGCGCTCTTCAACAAGTGGACTGTCATGATCAAGGCCGTAGAGCCATTCGTTGCAGAGGTAGTCATCTTGGTGGTGGTAAACGGGGGCATGAATGGCTGTGCGGAAGGAGAGGTTTGAGGAAGTAATGTTCGAGCTATCGTAGTACTGTTTTCGCAGGAATTTGAGGAAACAGTCTTCAAAACGGGGAAGGTCAAGACTCACATAGATTCCAGTCGACAAAGTGCGTTCATTGAGCATTCCCTCAACGTGCCAACTACCTCCTTCATACTCGGGATTCTCTGGAGTCAAAACAATGTTGGCCAACTTGACAATTACTTGGAGGGTAAGATAGGGAGCAGGCGCGTTTTGCCACATCACGTGAATCCTTCTCGACCGAACTCCTCCTTCTATGTCGACCAAGAGCATAAAAGGGCTCCGTCACATCCTCAGGAAAACCATTTCGCAAGTTCTGACGGAGCCCTTTTTGGCCCCCGACGGACATTCAAAGAGGAGTTATCTTGTCAAGTTCTTGCGAGAAGCACGTGATGCCGTCAGACGCGCCTGCTCCCTATCTTATATCCTTTCAACTCTGCCTTCCTGAAATTCTGCTCCAATGCAAAGTCATACTGCTCAGGTGCATTAGGCAAAATAAAGGGGTATCCTATGGACTTGAGCCAGAGGATATGCCGATCGTGTTCGTCGTCTCCTTCGAAGTTTGCGTAATCGGATTCTTCAGTTTCATCCGCATTCAGATAGAGACGAGGAGCGTCTTGCTCGCTACTGTCACCCCAAATGGATTCGGGTACTGGAATACAGCCAGGAAGCGTCGGCTTCAGTTTTCGAGAACTTTTTGGATATTCTGGGCGTTCTCTCAGACGATCAGGCCGTTCGCGCTGGTCGACGGATCCGAGCACGTGTTCCCACATGGGTACGAACGCGGTCACGAGTTTTTCGATTGTCTTCATCAGGGATGTGTTCGAGGGGTGGATGTTATTGATATAAGGAGAGATGAGCTTGGCAGTTCCGTCCTCGGCAATGGCGAAGTCAGATGGTATCCAGCAGAAGTCGGGGGAGGTGAAGGTGTTGACTTCGGAGGAGGCTCGATGACTTTGGTCTTCCCCTCCTTTCGAATATAGCTTTTTCCGTAGACGATTGGGTAAAGAGATGGGTGAACTAGGTCGAGAACTTGGTTATTCGAGCCTGGGTGCCAGTCCTTCTTTTCTTCTGGGATGTCTTCGAGCTGCTTGCCTTGGGCGAGGAGTGACGCCTTGAGATCGCCAGATATCATGTTCTTGGACCAAAATACAGCATCATCACAAGCATGCTAAATCGAATAATGAGCAAGAGAACAATCCGTCAAGTAATGCCATACAGTAATGCCAGTCGTAGGATCGGTCAATTTCGCGTACGAGTGCAGTTCTTGAAGCGTGTAATCAACCTACAGCAGCAGCAGTTTAATTAAAATATTATTCTTAAAACAGCGTGAAGAATGGCAAACTCACCATTCGCTCAGTCAGTTTCGCATGAAATGGCTCATCCATTTGACCAACCAACGCTTCCTTCTTCCATTTCGCAGTAATGACATCGTCCTTGATTTTCAAATGCCAGTCATGCTTTTGGCGAAGAGCCCATGATAGTGAAGCCATTTTATTTTCAACGATCTGAAGTGAAGAGTTCAGCCATGTGTCAAATATGCGACGCGTGAGAAAGCACACCGTGCGGGGCATTTGTTCGTGTTCTTTAGGAGGCAACCAAGAGATTATTCCATCTTGGCGTCCCATAAATGGATGAGGAGCCTTAGGGAGGCCAGAAAACGTGGCGGCCCTGCGAATGGGGAACACCTAAGTGAGCCAGGAGTTGATCGTCAGCGTTGAATCACAGCTTGATATAGAGCCAGAATAAATCCACCAGATATTTCTGCGAAGTAGGTCGAAAATGTCCATATACGAGTTTTGTGCATTTGGGCAGATGGTTCATATGCGGAGGAAGGAATATGGACGATTCTGCGAAACCTGGACATTGGGCGCCTTTTACCAGCTCGTCTTTCGACCATCACCCCACAGGGAAAAGCATTTCGCGCGCAAAAACTTCAACCCGCTCATCTTCTCAAACTTCACTCTGCTCTGATGTCTCCGAGCACGAATTTCTTGACACTGCCTGCGGAGATTCACGTCGCAATTCTACAACAAATCCTACTTACGGATGATGGACAGACACCACGTTCGCTCAGTCTCGTCTCAAGATATTGCCACCGATACTTTGGCTCAAAAGTTCTGCACACTATTCGTCTTACGCAAAGCCACCCCGGTCAACCTTATCTCCGTCGTTTGGTTGAACGAATCATGATGCCTCACCGATGGCCCGGACTTGCGTTACGCTCTCAGACACGGCATCTATTCGTTACTATAGGAGAACTCGACAAAGATGAGTGCGATGATGGTGACGACGACGTCACCGTTGCAATCAAGCTAGTCTCCGACAATCTCGCCATCCCCACAGTGGACGAATATCTCGAGAAAGTCTCTCAAGCGATGCTCCTCCGCCTGCTTCTCTTCCATTTAGCACAGTGCCTTCAGACCCTCGTCTTATGCCTCCCCGAAATTACGCCAAGAGAGAACGACCTCCCGGAACATCTTATTCCTTTTCCTAAAATCATCTTCCCAAACCTTCGCAGGTTACACGTACAAGGTGCAGCTGCTTTACTTCCTTGCCGTCTTTCTCACCCCGCACTTCCTCCCTTCCCACGCCTAACTCAACTTGCGCTTCATCGTACCTTTGCTCTTCAGAGCGTTTTCATAGCTGGTCACCTCGCTTCAGCCTGACCAGAACTAAATGAGCTTCGCTTATCTGGTATCCCCCAACCAGAAGGGGTGATTATGGCTGCTTCTGCACTGCACAACACCTTGGCGAAGAACGAAAAGGTGCTCTGTTCTATTCTGCATCTTATGCAGGGCCGTACGGATTTGCCCGCAAGTCTTCGAAACTTCCAATTGGGTATTCCAAGCAGCCCATTGCTTCCGGATGAACTGGGGATGGAAGGAATGTGTCTGGACGCTTTGAGGAACGCGCCTCTGATGTGTAATGAAGCTGGAGTGGCTTTTGAACTTGTCCTGGCGGAGAATATGACGGTAGAAAATGAGGGTCAACTTCTGAAAGTGTGGATGGATGGGATATTGGAATGTGAAGCTTCGGCTTAGGCAAGTTTGATTGAATGTTCAGGGATGTCTCGCTTTGTGATGTGTTGTTACCCTGCATATGACAGACATCTACAGAATAACACAGTGCGCTCTCGATTATTGTCTTCAAAGACTCAGCTCTTCCTCGTCCGACGCGCTCTAAAAACATCAAATCCATCCATCGTATGGGACAGGATGTGTCTTCGCGCTTCCATTTCGCGCCTTGTATTCACTATTGTACTACCAAATAATGAATTGCGTTTTGATAGCTTCCATCCCTGTATATAAGGAGTTTGAACCTTATTTGAGGCTTGGTAAAAGCGTTTCTCACAGGGCCGCACTCGCGGAAGCACACATTACGAAATCGGCCTGCTTCGCGTGGGCATTGCTATGTGATCGGCGATTTTGACGCCCGCTGGTTCCTGAAGGAGACAAGTCGGGGCAGCTCTCGTCATGTAGCCAGACAAAACAAAGTCTTCCAGATTTGGATATTTGTGACATCAGTGGCGGAAACAGAATCGAGTGCTTCTTTCTTTCCTTTCTACCACAACACTTCTTTCTCCCTTCCCCCCACATTCCAGCTTCCTGCCCCGCTCATCTAGCCCGCCTTTGGGGTTCGGGCGAGGTGCTTTAGCGGTGCTTGTTAATTTCCGACGCAAACGAAGAGGCTTGGACAGTCCCTTTGATTGAATAAGTTTTGACACGAACTGGTGCGGTGGGGTGGGTTCAACAAACTGTGTATGTCTTTTACTTTTTTATTGGATAATTCATGTAATTAAGCAGCTTTATGTTAGAGTTCAGAGCCCTTTGTATTTTGTGGGAGATGACCTCTCCAGGATCTTTTTCTTTGGTTGCCATGCTGCCCAATTCCGAATCGACAGTCACGGATGGCGATCGTTCCCCTTCACCGAGTCTCGACGACCATGGATTATCCTCAACCTGGCCGTTGGTTCCTAATCCTCGTAAGGAATACAAGATAAATCTTGTTGCTTGTGATACGTGTCGACGAACGAAGAAGAAGTGTAACTTGTCCGAGGGGACACCTTGCTCTGCTTGCAAGAAGTCACAGCGGGACTGTACGTTCTCTGAACAGCGGAAACGGGGTACACCTATTGGTAGTAGGAGAGGTCATTATCGAATGAGGAAGGGTAAGTCTCGTTCTAGGCCGTATTGATGATGTTCGGTCGCTCATGGATTTTGATTTACTAGATCCGAAGCCGTGGGATTTGTATGCTGCGGATAACTCGTATGAAGTAGAGAGTGAAGATGACGAGGATCTAGGTCGTTATAATTTCCCAACTTCTGGTTCGTGGTACCCATTCTCTATCCCGGCCTTTTTTGACGAGAGTCCTCAGATCCAAAACGGCTACGCCATCCGTCAGTCTCGCAAAGGTGTAATCTACACCCTTCACTGGATATAGCCACCATGCAGCACAAGGGTTTATCAACTCTCACCGCCGGCAAGGTGTCTCACGGAGCAGAACAACGCGATTCGCCATGGCTTCCTTGTCCTCCTCATGATCCTTCAACCTTCTGTCCTGACTTTCGCTCCCCCGCCTTGGCACCGGAAGGATCGAACTCCATGGGGCAGGCTAAATCTAGGCCGTATCCGCTGAATGACCAACCATACTGGCCTTCGAATCCTGCTCCTCGTACCAAAAGCACAGCTCCCCTTCCACCACTGGCCCCACCCTCACCAACCGCAGCCCGTCCTACTCTTCCACACATAGGACAAATGGTCCAATTTGAGCTGTGGAAGCCGAATCCACTTTGAAGAGTTTTTTTTTTTTTGTTTTCATCTTGGGACCCGTTAGTTAGATGCTCTTACATGTTGACTGCTCTGAATATCTGGACTGTGGACTTTCTTTACTTTTTCTTTTCTTTTTGTTGTCGCCATGTTGTCTCTCTCCCTTCTTCTCACCTCAAGCCACACCTTTCTGCTTAATTGTACGCTACGGACAAAGTTTTTGTATCTTGTTCCAGTACTTACTCAGCGAGGTACATATGTAATTTTGTGGAACTGCAATCTGGATTCTTTGATCTCGGTCTCACGCTGGTATTGGTGAACAGGAAACCAAGACACACAAATTTAACTTCTTTAGTCGACCGAGAAGGGTTTAGTTTGTTTGAATGTGATCTAGATGGGGTCCCTCACAGTTGAGTGTCAAAAGGACGGAAATCCGTCTCGTTTGAGACGAGCTTACCGTCAGTCGCATCGACGTCCCTTTTCACTAATATCAGTAGACCAAAGTAAAGGATATGTATAACTCATTACTGAATTCATCTAGCTATTTTGTAGAACTTACCATAGTTCCTCCAGCCTTCCCGAGGCCATCGACTAAATGTTGACGAGTCCCAAACAAACAAACAGCACAACCTCTCAGTTATATTTAGGGCTTTCCTCTAAAAGAAGTTGCCCGTCCCGAAAACAGCAATATGCTGTGCACAACTTTAAAGGTGTTTCTGTCTAATTTCACCTCGTTACGCCATTTTCTGAGACTTTCATCTTAGTATTGGCTGAGTATAGAGCTATCCAAGTAGACTGGTAACTGGAAAAGATCACGCTGGTTTTTAAGTGATCGTTGTCAGAGCGGTGAGGGCTGGGATCTGCGGTCCACCCGCTTTAAATACTTTCCTGTGTGAGCTGTGGGTGACTCGAGGTGAGCTCAGCGCAACGGTATGCGAGTTCTGAAACGTGTTATACTCTGCTCTACCGTTCATATCTTCTTCCGTGGCCGGTCATGACAATGAAAACTCGGGCAAGTGTGAAAGCACTGAGAGGCACACCTTTTAGTGAATGACTCCTCTAAGGTTAGGTTGGAGTTTTGGGGATTTCTTCACTCTTTGTCACCCAAAGCGGCGGTTGGGAATTTTGGTTGTAACGTTGTATTTTATTTTAGTGTATTAGCTACAGGTGTGATCCGGATGTGACCAGTGAGCCTGGTTTGAGGACAAGAAGGATGATGCAAAGAGCCGAATGACGAGCTTGGTTAATGAGTCATGTAAGATAAATAATTCACTACTGCGCCAATAAGATCTCAACTGAGTGCTGTGGAAATCTCCATGGATTGGAGCACTATGCTCATGCCTAGTCGGGTGTACATTCTGTCCGACATGGAATGTATTGCTTGACTAGTTCAGCAGAAGATAAAGGTCAAGCGACGTTGACAATGGCAAGTTGTTCAAACAGCTGTCACAACGGTGCAAATAAACCGGGGGCGCCCAAGACCGATGACACCAGACCCGACAAGATCCCACCCGACGAAGTCGAAGTCGCCTCAAATTCTCTCACACATACGTAATGGTTTGTTTTGGGGCTTTGGTAGCTGCGACTTTAAAGAGTAACTACTAGCGAGAAAGAAATAAGAAATGGTTGTATATCCGCCATTTAAATTTCTTCGTCACTTTGACATAGGTGCGATGCGCTGTTCCGAGCTGTGAATCGTTTCAACTTGTGGTCACCATCTCGCTATCTTTAGTCTAAACTTCACTACTCATTCTTTAAAACCTCAGAGTTTCAATTTCGAAGACTGCCTCCCTTCCCCCATCTTACATCGTTATGGTTAGCCAAACTTCCTTAGATATTGACGGAATCTTTGGCTCCCTTTTAATCGGTTGTTTTGTCGCTTGCCTGTTGCTTGGTGTGACAACGGCTCAGGTAAAGTATTCAGTCTCTTGAAAAATGCGGATTCGAGACCAAAATTGAAATATTTTCAGCTTTATCTGTATCTGAAGAAGTTCTCGGAGGATCCTATTTGGGTCAAGAGTCTGGTTCGCCTGTGTCATTCATGATTGTGTTGACTCGTGACCTAATAAGTCGTCCGCATCAACAGGCATTTGCTGTTTGGACGTTGGAGCTGTGCCATCAGATCATGTTCTCCCACGTCCTATACGTCCTCTTAATCATCCAATACGGGAATCCCAACAGTCTAGTCCACGCTCCGAAAAGCATTCAGGCGCTCTCCGCAATCTCAGGTTTGATTGGGTTTATTGTTCAGGGATTTTTCATTTATCGCGTATGTCTTTTTCACGTGAACTTTGTTGTTCTGAGTTGTCCCTGATGGAACAGTCAAACAGATTTTTCAATTCTCCCATTCCAAGACTCTTCTGGGTTTTCTTAGTCTTACAACAAGCGCATCCCTGGGCCTTATAGCTTGGCCCATTGTAACAACGAGCGTTTTGAACAACAATCTTCTTCTCTACACCACAGAGCGGTCCTATGTAATTATTTCTGTATGTGTGATTCGCTTTTTTCTCCTTCTGTTATTCGTTAGCTCACACTTGCTTAGGCTCTTTGTGCTGGTGAGGACCAGCCCCATTTACGGTCTTGATTGATTCTGACGCATGTTTCAGCGGCATTTGCCGACATGAGCATTTCAGTAAGCACGATTTGGCTCTTGAAACAGCGTCAATCGGATGTGCTTCAAGGGGGGTGAGTGTCACTTTCGATATTCTGGACAATCGTGAGGGAATTGATTCATCAAACTCAGTCTTTCTCGTGTCCTGACCACGCTAATCGTTTGGACTGGGGAAACTGGGCTCCTCACAAGGTAAGTGACCTTCCAGATGATAGGTTCCTTTGTCTTATGTAACTTCAAGTGGCTTGTTGACGTTTTCTGCCATAACTGTACGTCCTAACTTCAACATGTGCCAATGATCATTTATTTTCTCCGGAAGGCCGGTATCTGGAAAAATACATGTAAGTCTTCCTTACATCAATGACTAGCTCCCCCGACATATCATTAATTTGCCTCAGTTATCTGCTTATCAATTTGGTTAGTTGCCTACCGAGTGTACTCGAATACGTTCTTCGCCGCGGTTTGTCTTTCTCATCGCCATACAATAACAACATCTAACCACTGTTTATAAAGCTGAATGGAAGAATATGCTTGAGGGGGTTAAATAATCCCTCTTCCATGGCAGTAAGCCGGAAAGAAAGATCTGCCATGGTGTTTGCTGCGCTCCCAGGACATATTCGAAGTACAGGGGAAGAGACAAATGATACCACTGATACTTTTGAAGTCTAGTATTATCCAGAGAGATGTCATCAATCTAAGGATCGATCCCAAAATAAATTGATTTAATAGCAAAAGGATCGCCGCATTCCCTTCATTAAACTCAGAGTACGTAGTCCTGGGGTAGCCACGTGTAACTTGGTTCAGACAGCCAACGGCTGACTGGTGTGGATCTGGCTGTGTACCGGTGCTCTTAAAGGCGGGCATAGAGGAGGCTGCCTTATACATCTGCCACTTATACAAGTGCGATGTCTCTGTCTACTTGAACCACAGGAACTTATATGACTGGCAACGATGGTTGCAGCTCAACTTCCCGCTTGTGTCCTTCAGCATCAGACAATGCTGTCGATGTAGTAGTGCTGTCAACGCGCACAATCGCAAAATGGAACAAAACTCAAGCGCTCCCCGTATAGGTACCCGTTTTGCCAGGACCGTGGTAGCTGTCAGTTACCGCTTCTCGACAAAACCATGCGCCAAACGACCAAGTTGATGATCGCCAATCCTCACGCTGCTCTGTACTTCATGGCTCGCTTGCTACTCAAAAATTCCCTGCGTTGTTCCGAGCCATCTACATGTGAGATTTGCTGTTCCGTTAGCTTACCTTCAGGTATCCTTTAAAATCTCAATGCGGCTGCGACCCCAAGGCATCCTAGTCCTCTCGCCCTCTCCCTCTCTCTCCCAATTCCCTTCCTATCCGTCGATATGACAGACCATCATTCTCTGGACGTCGACGGCATATTTGGCTCTCTCCTCATTGGTTGTTTCATAGCCTGTTTACTGCTTGGTGTCACTACAGCTCAAGTAATTTTGTCCCTCTCTTCAAAAGAGACTCGTTTTCTCGAATTTGAAGGTTGAATGTGATCATTTTTCAGTTCTACTTATATCTTAAGAAATTCTTGAACGATCCTGTTTGGCTGAAGTGTTTGGTAAGTCATGATACTACTTTTATGCTCTTTGACTCTAGACTCAATCAGAGGTCTTAATCTAACAGGCGTTTGCAGTTTGGATGTTAGAACTGTTTCACCAGATTGTATTCGTGCACGTTGTATATACCTTCCTGGTCAGCGAATATGGAAATCCAAAGAGTCTAGTCGACTCCCCGAGGAGCATTCAAGCCCTCCATGTCTTCTCAGGTTTACTCGGGTTCATTGTCCGGGGATTTTTCATTTATCGGGTAAGTTTTTTGTACCTTCTCTTTCGGTCGAAAACTTTTTCTAATTCACTGAGGTAGATCTACCAATTTTCACAGTCACGGATTCTTCTATCCTTTCTCTGCCTTTTGACGATCGTGTCATTAGGTCTTGTAGCCTGGTCAATTGCTATGACGATCATTTTGAAGAACAACCTCGTTATATATACCACAGAACGATCATATATCTGTATTTCGGTAGGTGATCATTACTTTTCTCTGCCTTTCATGGTGTAAAACATTTCAGGCTTTGAGCGCGGGTAATATTCATCTAACTGTTGATTATTCTACTCTCATTGTTTTTGATAGCCGCATTTACGGATGTAAGCATTTCAGCCACTACTATTTGGCTCCTGAGGCAACGGAAAACGAAAGTAGTTCAGGGCGGGTGAGTCACTCTCCTATGCTTTGATGTATAACATGCAAACAGATTTTATATGCTTCAGTCTCTCGCGTGCTTTGGACCGGCTGATTGTGTGGACTTGGGAAACAGGTCTTACGACAAGGTATTCCGCATCCAAGATATTTCAAGCCCTCTGTGTCTTATGAAAATTTCAGCGGTCTAATGGTATTTTCTGCTATATCTGTGAGCTGTATATTGAAACTTGGAGTCAATGTTTATTGAAACTGTTTCTAGGCCAGTATCTGGCGACATAGATGTGAGACTTTTTACTTTGAGATCGCTTACTCTCAATTAATCTCTGAATTCTTATCAGTTGTCTGTATGGCATTGTGGTTAGTTACATACCGCGCCTACTCAAATTCCTTTTTCGTGGCGGTTCGTCCTCTTTCCTCCAATCCCTGCATCGAGAATACTAAATTATCTCTTTAAAGTTGAACGGAAGAATAACTTTGAGATCTCTTAGCGCTCCTTCTTCCTTTGAAATGAGTCTCAAGGAACGTTCGACAGTAGTGTTTGCAGACTTTCCGGAGCGTAGCCAGGAGAGAGGAGAACAGACGATTGTAACTGCTAATGATCCTGTAGTATAGAGTAATGGAGAGGTGGCTGAAAGATACGATATGTCGTGATGTTATTTAATCAGTCACTAACTAGAGGTTGGGGCTAGTTCAAAACGAATACACCGTACCCACTCTTTTTCTAACTCGTGAGTTGTGTACTCGGTGCTGTCGTTGTCAATCAAGAACTCGAAGCCAAATGCCTTCATCGTCTCTTTACATATTACCTCCGCTAACTGTAGCCGTCTATCAACCTGAGCTATTTCTTTTCTAGTACCAATAATAAATTGGGATATAGTAGCCGGAAGCAGGCAATGTTCCCAATTGATCAATGATACAGGAAATCCAAGATCTAGACCTCGTTTCAGCAGCTTGTTGTGTATAGCCGTCTCCACGTATCTGAGAGTGGATGTGGTGCAAGGAGAGATGAACAGATGAGTGAGGCTGGGAAAAGCGAGTGGATCTCGTCCGGAATATATGATAGAACTAGGTGAATCTACTCCATGCAAGATCATTCGAGATAGTCGAGGGAAGAAGGATGTTTTCTCATAACTAGATGGTCGGAAATAGATAGCTCCTTTGGCAACGAGGAGATGAAGAGAGGGAAAATGGATCCCTGGTTCGAGAAGTCTCCGCGCAAATTTACGGAGAGAGGAGTTATCCACGGTGTCATCCAATTCTGGCAATAGGAAGAATAGAGTTCGCAACGTCGGAGCTGCTAAACAGAGGAGGCGGTGAATGACAGAAGCGAGAGGAGTGGGCTTTTGATCCAAAACTTTTTCATTCCATCTTCGGCCATTCATTATGCTTAAATGATAGGGATCTTGGACATCTATATGGTCGAGTCGGATCAGAAGATGTCTAATGCGGATACTAGGAGAAACTGGATCGGATGCGAAAGTATCCAGCGTTCGCAGAAGCCGACAGAAGTTAGGCAAGGCAGAGTTCCTCTGAACGACACGAATGTTATGGAAATAGTCGGGAAGAACAAGGTTGCGAAAGTATTGTGAGACGCGGCCCAACGAACGGATGGCGGATCCGTCGTCTATACAGAGAAGTTCTTGAAGGATAAGAGTGTGAAGCTCTGATGGTAGAGAAAGCAGTGAAGCAGTTGAAGGAGAAACTGTCCGACGGAAAATTATCATGGATGCAGGATGCAACAACTTCAATGGGTGTTGCCCTACAAAACGTGAGGAACACATGTCCCTTTCGCCGTGACACGGCCATACAGCCACAAGTACTAACGAATCGAGCTCGGGATGATAGTGGAACGAGTAGGCGGCTCCATAAGCTGCAATTATTATCGGTAGGAAGAGAAGATTCAGAAGCCTGAGATCCCGAGAGCCACCAGGACCTTCCGTATGTAGTAACCAGGATGACATGTGACGTTACAGTCACGCATTACTCTTAAGCAAGGTCTGGGTTGAAGTCGTCTCCTGCTGATATAGCAGTCACATCGCTGACCTTTTATTCGGTCCAGCAGATCCTCGTTTTTTCCTTCGTCTTCTTACTCTTGGAAAGGGATTGCGCTTCTCGTCTTTCGGGATGTCCTCTTCCCTACTTATCTGTTAAACTTTCTCATCTGTGCATTGGACGGTAGAGGAACACAGGATGTATCCTCAGCCCTTATGGCGGAGGAGATGGTGAACCACGTAGAAGCTGTCTGGCGTTCGTCCAGCCCAGCCAGTGATATGATCTGCGGATTGGGTCTTGGAGGATAAGTGCTGGAAATCCCCTCATAAACTCCTCAAATGAACCGCTTATAGAATTTTGGCCATCATATTATTCCCAATATGATGGGAGACGAGGTTATCCGGGAGTTCATTACCTTATGCAACGCCGTGTTCTCAGAAAACTTGGACACGAGTGAGCGGACTAAGGCACTAGAGCGAGAAATCAAGAGGATTATTGGGATATACTCGTCCGAGGGAGAAGACAGAGCAATAACCTATTATGTTGAGGATGAAACAGAGACTGAATGAATGCAATCAGTATCGGGAGGAAGCCTTCTGCTATAAGCGCGTACTAACAGCATTCAAAAGCCTCAATGGGGCGGGAAATAGGCGTAAGATTTTCAACGAGCACTACGGCTGCGAAGACTGGTAGCAATTTACTGTCGAGACAGCCTAGCCCTTCTTGAACGATGGCGGTCACAACGAAGTACATGACAGTTTCTGAAGAAATAACGAATCCAAGACGGTCACGGGCTTGATGCAGAGGAAAGAGCAGAGACCTCTATGTTATAGGTTGTGGTTATCGAAGCCAATTCAAAAGGACGGCACATTCTACGGATGCTTGACCAGAAGCAAGTGGAATAGTGGAGGACGAAATGATATAAGATTTTTGAACTTCCGTTGTTGTTTTGGACTTGAACATCAACATTGGAAAGTAAAGGATTCCCAAGACATGGAAACAAATGACGCCTCAGAATATTCAATGATGCTCTTAGAGGCAAGTGATGGTCGGGTTCAAGCGCAACCATGGCGAGGTAACGGTTTCTTCTCGACTCCCATCTGACTGGATACCCCGACACGTGTTCTGCTCTCGACGCGCTTGACTACATTCTCGAAGGGTTCAATGTAGCCAATACCTTTCGCTTCCGTTCGAAGTTTGCTCCACGCAACGAAAATATATTGTTGTCGTAGGATTCAGAAACATGGAGACAGAACCTCGCCTTCTTGTGGATGGAAGTAAAAACCTCACTTGCTGTACCAGACTTTGACTAATCCATACGTTGGTATAGTCGGAAAAAGGACACCTGGTGGTGAAGTAGATGCAAATGGGAACGAATTCTCAGATTCGTTCATTTTGCCTTCGTGGGTTTCTCCATGATTACGGGTTCACGTTCTTCATAGACCAAGCAGTCGTCCAGCTCCCAATGTTGAACTCGTAGAAGGACGCTGCTATTTACCATCGAAGAGTTCCTTTGTCTTTTTGCTAGTCGTGTCCCCAAGGTGGAGGGATTAAATAATGTGTACAAGTTGGAATGCTCGCGGGTGGCGTTTCGGGAGAAATTCATGTTAGTAAGCATTTCTCAACACATGCGTGGATGTCGTGCTAATGGAAGCCAAGGGCGTGGCCGATATCCTGCTGGATGAATGGACGACGCGTCCTGACTATGTGCAGCTCTGCTCCTTCGCAGCGACAGGACTCCAGTATGAGCATAATCCCCTCGCACCTTTTTCGCACCTTCAGTAACTGGGACAATCTAGTGCCTGTTACCTAACGACGAGCTGTGATCATCCTCCAGCCTTCCGATAAAAGCGTGCGGATTGTTGTGAGTTTTCAGAGTCTTTGATATTCCTTATATCTTATAACACGCCAATCAGGGTCACCAAACACCACACTACAGGATGATGACGACGCTAGAAACCAGCCAGCTGATTCGAGATTATTTGTGACTCTCGCTACACCTCCAGGAGACCACGGCGGTATATTTCCCTATACCCCTATTCTCGAGCTTGTCTCATCGAAATCCATAGACCCACGGTGCTGCCCAATATCCAAAGCTTAAGGCCACAACATAGCTGAATCGAGGGCTTCCATGACAAGACAGGTGAATAGCGCCGCCTCTCCGCTTACACTTCGTCTAATCGAATAATTCTAAGCAAATCTCATTTGCCCTGCTGGCCTCTTCAATGCAATATCCAAAAAAATCCCTTGTACGCTTCCTCCCTGGGCTTGAGGAACCAGAAATTGTACCACCAACTCGCGAAGCCGAATATGGCTCCGTTGACTCGTGCCCCTTCCCTTCTATTCTCGAAGCCAAGCACATCCCTTATCTCTACCTCGCACGTCAAATCGACAGGACAGCAGAATACGAAGAGGCTACCGCTCAAGGACTCGCTGGTGGGTGTTGGCCTGACATCCAGTGCCATGGACAAACCCCCATTCATCGTCACTCGGGGTGAAGGATGCGTCGGTGTTTTGGTGTACGATCTTATTACGCGAGATGTTGTGTCGCCTGGCTGGATATGATGAGTTATGGCGAGTTTAGGGTGTGTCCCAGGGCTTAGAAGGCAACTTTGAAGTTGACTAGGAAGGCGAGGGATTTCGGGGATAGTGCTGGGGGGAGTTGGGAGTGTTTTGAAAAGGAGGAGGGAGAGAGAGGTTAACAAGTGAGGTTCATTCCCTTTCTTTATGCAGAGACTCATGCTAACTTGATTTATTGTAGTGCCATTCAACTTTGGGTTACCTATCCTCCATGGACGGTCCTTTTCCATCTCATGTTGCTATGAATGGTGCGATGCCCCTCCCCTTACCTCTTTGTCCTCATCCGCTCATATTGCTCTAGGTCCGTACGCTTATCACCTATCAACTAGGTTACCTCAGACAGTTCGAGTCCTACGAACCCCTTTTCCTTGATAAGGCCAAAGAATCATTCTTTGCTTTGTAAATTAAGTAACAAGATCAAGAAGAAAATGTCAGGATTTAGTGCTGTGACTGAGATGAGCCCTGCACTAAATTGTACTATATGTGCGGTAGTATAACATGAATTGGATACATGTTGTGTTATCTGGACATTTGCATCCTTTTTTTGAGTTTAAAGTTGGAGAGTTGGAGTCTGAAGAGAACAGAGAGCTTCAGAGAGACTGCCTTGGTAGAATGCAGTGCTTCCGATTGACTGGCTGGTTGCGGACAACGTTCATCACCAACTCAGTAGTCTCACTGTTCCTCTTCTACTCAATCCTCGGCAGTATCCCTTTGACTTCTTCTGGTAACATATGCCTGCCTCTGGTGCCCTTCCACCTCCTGGAAAGGGCTTGCGCCTCTTGTCGTTCGGTACGCCTTCCCTCCCAATTTCTTGCTGGTTTTCCCATCTGCATCCCAGATGGTGGGGGAATACATGTTGTCTCTCAGGCCCTTATGGTTAGAGAGATGACAAACCGCATTGAAGCCGACCAGCAATTGTCCAGTCCTGCAAAAGTCTGCGATTACTTTGATATGATTTGCGGATCAGGATTTGGAGGGTAAGTGCTGGAAATTCCCTTATAATCCTCAAACTAATCTTTTTCTAGACTCTTGGCCATCATGTATGGTATTCTCAAGATGACAGCAGACGAGGTTGTCCATGAATTTGTTACGTTGTGCAAGGCTGTGTTCTCCGAAGACTTGGACATAACGCAGCGGACTGTGGTTTTGGAGAATGAGATCAAGAGGATCATTGGAAAGTACTCGCCTGAAGGAGAGGAGAGGAGGATGTTTTGTGAGGACGACACGTGCAAAACGTGAGTTTCATTTTGGTGGACTATCGCCCCATTACTTATCATTCGCGGTAGGTTTGTTTGTGCAGCTTCTTCCCAGAACACTGCTCATCCTCGTCTCTTTCGCAACTACCGTTCTCGTATCAATGTCAGCTTTGTTTGCATGCTCTGGGAAGCAGCGCGCGCCACGACGGCTATGCTGGATCTCTTCTATCCCATCATTATTGGTGACACGCACATCCGCGAGAAGTTTGTTTCAGGTGAGCTGAGATGGAACAATGCCACAAACGAACTCACTAGGGAGGCCGCCCTTGTCTTCAAGGATCGTCGAATCACGTCTATCATCAACATTGGCTCTGGCCATCCTGGGCATATGTCCCTATCGAAAGGATTCGCAGAGCTGTTCCCTCGTATCGCACTGGATTGCGAGCGCGTCGCTGACGACATGGAGCGCCGGTTCAGTCGTACTCCGGAGGCATTTTGGAGACTGAACGTTGAACAAGGTCTTCAGAATCTAGCTACTGATCCCCCGAACCTCGATGCCCTGGTCTCCCATACGCACTCATATCTCCAGGACGCTCGGACGACACGTAGCATCGATTCGCTCCTGCAGGACCTCACCCGACGCCCCGAACGGATCCCTGTTGACGGAATATCTGGATTGGCCCCAGTCATATTAGACGTTCCCCGTCGGAAACTCTGTCCGCCCCCCACGCAGCACTTCACTGGGAGACGCACCGATTTGATGAAGCTCGACGAATATTTCAGTTTAAAGCGCGAGTCGACAGTGTGTCGTGTTGGCGTTCTGTATGGTATTGGTGGTGGTGGAAAGTCGCAGATGGGGCTCGAGTTTATTGGAAGAAGTCATAGCCGGTCAGTCTTAGTTTCTTCCTTCCTAGCAGTTACTCATGTTTTAGTAGGTTCACCGACGTATTCTTCGTCGATGCCTCGGACCAATTTATCCTCGAGAATGACTTGAAAACAATTGCTATCGGAGTGTCAGACAAACCTACCATCGAGAATGCCTTCCGCATCTTGCGGACAACTAAAGAAGAGTGGC
Source organism: Flagelloscypha sp. PMI_526 (assembly GCA_021399455.1). Lineage (NCBI taxonomy): Eukaryota > Fungi > Basidiomycota > Agaricomycetes > Agaricales > Niaceae > Flagelloscypha > Flagelloscypha sp. PMI_526. Next base: position 106,025 of record JAJTUO010000065.1, read on the forward strand.
TGCTATTCCTCGACAATGCAGACGATCCGTCACTTGATCTACGGCCGTACATTACATGGCCTCATCGTAACATCCTCATTACGACTAGAAACCATGAGGTGCGCATACATACACCAAATTGTAACATATGGGTGCATAAGTTGGACTTGGATGACGCGAAGGAGTTGTTGCTGAGAGGTGTTGCTGTTACTAAAAGTCCTGAAACGTACAACATAGCCTCTGATATTGTCCAGGTTCGTCCTCGCGGTAGCTGTCATTTACTGTTTACTGATTTACGAACTAGAAACTTGGCTGTTTGGCTTTGGCCGTGAACCAGGCTCGCGGGTTTCTTACACAAGACATCTGCACTCTAAGTGAATACCTGTCTATTTACATGCAGAATCGAAAGAAGCTCCTCGAAGACAAGTTGATCCAGACCACCGATGGCTACGAACATACCGTGTACACCACTTGGACTATGAGCTTTAAGCAATTATCGTCGCCTGCTGTTTTCATCCTTGAACTCCTATGTTTTCTGCATCACGATGCTATTCCTTCTCGCGTCTTCGAGGATGCATGCTCAGTTTTGGAAGAACAAGCCGAGGCTGCTGTCCCTGCTACTCTTTTCACATTCTTGTCCGGCTTCAAGACTGCTGATTCAACATGGGACATACTTCGCTTTCGCATGCTGGTTAAAGAAATTTTGTCGTTCTCCTTGATCGAGTTCAATGCTAGCAACCATACATTCTCTGTTCACCCGCTAGTTCAGCAATGGGGTCGAATTCGGTGCCATCATTGGCAGGAGGTTGTCCGTTCTGCACAAACACTCCTCTCTCTTGCAGTCCCAAGAGGAGATAGCAAGGAGGATATTATGATGAAACTGTCGTTACTCCCTCATCTACGCACGTCTGCCCAAAATGGTTTTGATGTGCACTTCACTCTCCTCCGTGATGTTGGTGACCTATATGATCGGGGGGGGCATGTTTCGAGAATCTGCCGCTGTCTATGAGTCAGAGCGATCAAAAATGCAGAAAGAGCTTGGGCCAGAACATCTAGATACTCTCAGGAGCATGCTCGATCTTGCAAATGCTTACGCAGGCCTTGGTCAATACAGTGATGCTCTGAAGCTTGAGCAGCAAGTTCTGACACTCGGGAAACAGATTCTGGGTGAGGAGCATCCAGACATTCTCACCACCATGAGCAGGCTTGCGAGCACCTATTCAAGTCTTGGACAGTACAAGGATGCTCTAACGTTTCAGGAGCAGGTTCTGGATATCAGGAAACATATTCTGGGGGAGGAGCATCCAAATACCCTTGAGAGCATGAATAACCTGGCAACCACTTATTAGAAACTCGGTCAGCACAAGGATGCTTTGCACCTAAAGGAACATGTTCTGGCACTCAGGAAACAGATCTTGGGCAGGAGCATTCCAGCACTCTCATCAGCATGAGGAACCTTGGGATGACTTATTCAAGACTGGGTCAGCACAGGGATGCAATGAACCTTGGAAAGCAGGTTTTAGCACTCAGCACACAAGTACTGGGGGAGGGGCATCCAGACACACTAAGGTGCATACTAAGTCTTGCAAGTAGCTACTCAGGTCTCGGTCAGCACAGGGACGCTCTAAGGCTTGAGGAGCAGACCCTAGCACTCATGACACAGATTCTAGGGGAAGAGCATCCGGACACTATCGGGAGTATGAACAACCTTGCATTTACCTATTTCCATCTCGGTCGGCACAACGACGCTTTGAAGCTCCAGGAGAAAGTTCTGGCACTCATGGCACAGATTCTAGGGGAGGAGCATCGAGACACCCTCACTTGCATGAACAACTTTGCATGCACTTATTCATATCTTGGCCAGCACAAGGATGCTTTGGAATTGTTGGATCAGGCTCTGGTTCTCTGGAAGAGAATACTGGGGGACGAGCATCCAAACACACTTTGTAGCATGAGCAATTTAGCAAGCGCCTATGGAGCTCTCGGTCGGCACCAGGACGCTCTCCAGCTTCATGACCAGGCATTCAGCATCCGAACGAGAGTCCTTGGGCCCGAACATCCACAAACCATTATCAGTATGAATTGTGTTGAGGCCTGCTGTAATTTGGTTGCCAGGGAGGAGCCGACGCCAGCCCTTGGCAAGCGTAAAGGTTTTGAAGATTGACTTTGGTAGCATCATTTGGGATACATCTGTATTATTATGGACGCCTTTTTTACCACATCTCGTAGCGGCATCTACGAATAATAACCATGCATGTTGAGGAAGAAGTAAAAGACTGAATGGAGGCAATCAATATAAAGACAATATTCTCGCCATAGACACGTACCAACAACATTCAAAATCTCAAAAAAGCGGAGATATAGTAGCAGAATAGAGATATAGGAGCAGAATATACACCGAGAACAAGATTGGGGGGGCAGCGGAGATTGTTGGGCAATGGAGATAACTTCAATGTCGTTCAGAGATGGCAAGGGTCACGAAAACCACGCAAGCTGTGCGAAAGAGGTTCATGGATGGCGACAGTCCAAAGAAACAATGACAGTATCTTCCTGGGAAATGGCCATGCAAGCTCTTCGCGGACTTAATGAAGCGGAAGAATTGGCAACCTTAACACTGCCAACAGTGACAATCGACACCGACTCATACATGGTGACCCTTCGTCAAGAAAGTTTGTCGAGATACAGCTGGATTGTGGATGGGGGACAAAGTGACAGTATAGGAATTATTGTTCGGGAGTTATGGAATCCACAAAGACGAGGTTAGGAAAGTAAGAGAGTGGCTTCAGGCGTGAGACACTGGAGGGAAACGGATAATTGAAGATTCTAGCATTGGAGGTGATCGTGTTCATGGTCAAAGGTCGAGGTGCGGGCGTCCAAAACGTTTCTTTTCGAATTCCCATCATCTGACCAAATGCTCCGACGCGCGTGCTGCTCTTGACGTGCCTTCCTGTATCGCTGGTACTCTTCATTTCCAAGGCCTTACAGTGGTTTATCTTCTACCATTTTTCCCGGAAGACCAGTTCACTCAACGGATAATGCAGATGCCGTCGTCGGTGCTGGACGTGCTAGGACTGAAGCTTGTGTCCACTGCGATAGAAACCAAGACATTACTCATTACCCCTTGATTACATACTATTAATATGTTCTGTCTCGCTCCTTCCCCTTTGAAAGCGGTGGTTTCGTAACTTTAGAAAGGTGCCATGCCCTACAATCTATGTATTAATGGCGTAAGCGGCGGTACAAGGTAGATGCAGGGAGGACTTAGGGGGTGAATCTGCAGGTCCGTGTTTTCATTCTTATACTTTCCATCCCTGACTATGGATTGATGTTCTTTACAGACCAGGCAGCTATCCAGTTCCAGATGCTGCATTGTTTGAAAGGTCCTGCTGAGTACGTACAATCGTTTCCCTGAAGAGCTCTTCAAAATCATTGACAACCCCACCTTCTCACAGGGCCCCCGTGCTCACATCTCTCGGGACGTGATACGAAGCCGACGAATTCCAAAACACCCTGTTCAACTATTTCGACCTCGACGTTCATCAGGGCAACGTATCCGATCTTGTTCTCTCATGAATTGCCCCTAAGGCTTGCTAGGGCGAGGCTTGATGGCGGAGAAATGGTTCCATGTTCCAAGGTTGCAACTTCTGTGGGAGTATGCCTTCTTGGTGAGCAACCCTTGGCATATTTGGGGACTAGTGCTAACGACGACCAAAGATACGAACGGTTTCCAGCTGAGAATTGGAGAAGCCTAGACCATGAGATCTTTGACTTCCAACTGAGCATACTGCTAACTGTCTGGTTCTCTTCCACCTTTTTCTATTCTTTCGCTCACAAGGGACACAAGGGAACAAAGAGACCTCGAGGGTCTTCTTTATAGGTCAATCCACTAGGATTATCCCGCTGTTAAGATGCAGCGTGGGGCGACGGACCTACTTCAGTTACCATTTTTTAAAATAAATGTACCGAATGCCGTGGGCTTTCACTGGCGGTCTGCCCATAGCTCTCGTTTAAGACAATCAGGATCACCTAATTCCGTTTTACGAGGCACAGGCGATGCCAGAAACTCATCGACTACGTCGAGCCCGCAGATGTCGTTCATTTCACATCCATGAGACCAAGAACAGCACACATCTTTATCCCCTGGAGACCGGTTACAACCATCACGCCGTCCTATCCTTCTTTCATGGATTTTCTTAGCGTACATCTCAGAAACCTCACTGAACTCTCCAACTCAAGACCCTGAGATATCAAACCCCTTGCTATCAAGCCGCCAGGCATCGAGAACAGAGAAATAGCCATGCCAGCGCTTGCCCTCGCTTCCTTTCTCCACCATCGAAACCAAGCTCATTTGTGGACTCTTCCTAGCCAATCCAATTAAAGGAATGACCGGATACGATGAAGCTCGTTGCTTGTGCCACCGCAGGTCTAAACATCTTAGACACACGTCTCTTGGTCCTTTCATGTCACGAAAGATACACTGGTATTTTGATTGGTGGTTTTTTCGTGCTGAGGGTTATGACCACGCTTGCAGTAGTTGTCGGTAAATATCTACTTAGTGTAGTATCATATGAATGTGTAACAGAATTTTTGGAGAGTGAAAGGGTGAAAGTAAGATTACCAAATGTCGACTTGGGTCCAAAGCCCAACCATATTCGGCCGAGCAACGTGGTGACTTGGACAAGCTCTAGATATTTTTCTGTTCTCTGCTTTTTCTGTCATCTCACGCTTTCAGTACTTCAGTGTTGGTAAGGGATCCACCAGTTCTACTACTACAAATCTCATCCCTTCAATGTATACACCGTCACAACTGAATGATAAAGATGTGCTATCAGCAATATCGGGGTACAAGTTAATAATTTAATTCTCCGTATGTACGGAAAGCACAGTGCTTCTAGGAGGCTCCGACAACCTTCTATTATCCGCGACTCTGAACGATAAGGTACTGGAAACATCGGGAACCTTGATGTCTTCAGGACCTTGATCTTCTTTGGACACAATATCTGCCGAGACAAGCGACATAGCTGCAGGGTGTGTATTCTAGGAAATAGAGATTAGGGTTTAAAGGAAGTAACAAGAGGTGAGAGCCTTACGATAATAATCTCAGCCAAATGGAGTATGACACTCATGGCAAGATAGCCAGGGTCAGCAGGGTCCCCCGAGTTGTGAGTTGTGGCCACAACTGCGAGAAGCAACTTGAAGTAGAGTGAGGATATGCTATCATCAAGGTCACGAGAAATCGTGTATACCTGCACTCCAAGAAGGAGTATTCCCGTTTCAACCAATCGCGCCAGAATTATGTAAACTGTAGATTTCTTCAGGTTCAAACCAGCAATATTTAAACTGTTTTTAAATTTCCTAGAGAGAGTGAGCAGTCAGTTACATAAAATCTCCGGAAACGGGTTGGGTACCATGCACGATAAGCGATGAGGGATGTTGCAAGCATGTTCAACCCAAACGACATCCACAGCGAGGTATACATGGAAATGCGTTGCAGGTGGGCTAAATCGCCGAGCGTATTCTTGAACAGAAGGGCTATCACCGTCATCGATGCTGCAGCATGCAACATTGCGAAAACTAGAAGTAATTCAAATATAAGTTTAGGTTGGGAAGCAAAGGAGAAAAGTCGAACCAAAATCTATCCCCCAAGCAAAGATGAGGACACATCGAATGCAGAATGAATCTCGATAAAGGGTATACGCTCGCCAAACAAGGACTGCATTGGCTAGAATTATCTGTATTACCCTCGTTACTATAAACAATGAAAAGCCATAGCCAGGACATCTACCACGGCAACTCCTGAGAACGACTCGTAAACAAGTAGCCCAACACGAGCTTTAAGAACAGGAAAATCCTTCCGTTTTTGGATCTTGCCATCTGTGATGAAGAGCTGTGTGTCCTTGAAGTACAAGATGTCCTCCGCAATGATGGACAAAAATCGGAGAGTTACAACAACGAGTTGGGTTAAGACGATAATGAAGAGGCTTTTTAATGAACGCGACGGCGCTGATGACCAACGTGCCCTACATAAGAAAATAAGAAGACTGAACAGCAATCAATAGGTTCATTCCCATGTTATATATCTACCTCATATGTTTTAGAGCCACAACTGAGAGAATCAGGACCGGACCTGGACAAAGATTAAGTAAGCGCAATCCTCATAGCGCTTTGCTAACGCTAACCATAACTCAGAGAATACGCAGATGAGTCCAAAATGGACAAACAGGCAACATCTGAAATGCCTTGATATCGCATTAAGAGTTCCTGAGTTGAGATTGGTGGAGAAGAGGACATGGCTGATAATTTAACTCGCAGTCCAGTGGAGAAAGCACTTCTTATACAAACTACAACCTTAGTCTTTACCTAGGTCTACAAGCCAACATTACTGTCGATTAGATATCAGTATAGTGTAGCTGAAAATACCCTACGACAAACCCGTCTCCCGGAACACCGCAGGAGTTTCATTTATGTATGGGTCACAAAGTTCAATGAACAGTCGGTGTCGAGAACTTCCAACGATCTCGGAAGTCATAAAGAGGTACGAAAGTCGAAGAGGACGATGGAGGCGGTGGGAGACGAAATCAAAAAGTGTGATACGACGGATATAGTCTGCGAACTGGAAGCAAGGCAGAAGCCACTTTTAACACCTATTCTCTTAATCACCTCCGTTCACACGGTGGATACTTGGTCACATTCCCAAATACAGATGCCGGAGCACCATCAATCCACGAAAGCCCAAAATCGTTCTGCATTGCTGAAGCCCCTCCAAAAGACTCCCGTAGCACTAGTAAGACTTGAAGGCAGTACGCCTACATATAGCAGTTCGAGCTGTTTAGCACAGCTCTGAACTTTGAAGAGAACACGATAGGGCAGAAGTAGGATCATTTGATTTCCGTGCCAGATGAAATGAGAAAAAGAGAAAAAGAGAAGAATACGGTTATTTTTATGGCGTGTTCCATTGGCGATGATCTCAAATGGTCAGGTTCCCTACCTGCCTCAAGACCGCACTGACTGGTGCCATTTCGTTTGAAGGGAATTGAATGACCGCATTCTAGATGACAAGGTCATTGCATTCTTACTGTAAACAAGAATGTTTCTTCTGGTATTATGACCATTGACCGTTTGTACAACCTTTGATGTTCTTCAAGGCACCAGAAGCGCCGCGAAAGATGATGTGGAAACTTTGTTTCGTCCAGGTGTGCTATGAACGAATGAGACTTGTTTCATCAAGGCCATTGTGCCCGGTGACTTGCAAGGGCATGTCGCCCTTGATGAGCTCCAGAACTCACAAGCTTCTATTAATCTAGTTATTCCACGGTCTCGCTTCACAACATTTGAGATCATCGTTAGGCTAGAATTCGGCGATCATTTTGGGATGGCAGTCAATGGGCATGGTGCCGCTCTTTGCAAACAGACCCTGGGGGAGGAACATCTATGCACCTTCACCTGCATGGGCAACTTTGCAAGCATCTACACTAAACTGCTTGACCCTCGTTAATCGGCCCGCCATGCACCGAGAATAATCGTACAATTTGGGCAACAGCTGCGTTAATTCTACCTCTCGCCCTCTTCTAACCTGTGAGGTACTGACTCTCATCTTAAACTAGGCACGTCATGCTTTCACAGCGATCCCGTATTGTACTGCCGCTCAGCGGATCTCACGATAGTGCTCCTCACTCGTGCGCTTGTGTCCGATCCAAAATAAAACATCTCGACCGTCATTTTGCGCCATAAGATCCTGTAACAGAACGTTCATCCCGGCGGGTACTTAAGGTCTTGGATCCACATATGAACTGGTTCATCACTGAAACGAAGAGTAATACATCATCGTTTTTCCTGTTTCCTCGATAAACGAGAAGGTTGATCCACTGCCTTTCACGTACTTTGTGCACACTTCTATCTGTCGTCTATTCTTTACATAACAAATACTTACTCGTGGCTGGTTTCTGGCCAGTATCTCACCCCCGTTTCCCTCTTTGCCTCCATGTCGTCTGGGCAAGATGCTGCAGCGGCTCAAGCCGCGGTCGCTTCTGCTGTCAAAGGCTATACTCCTTTCCTTCTTGGTATACTCCCATTCCCATGATTGTTTCTTGTATTAGTTCACTCAGTTGAACTGTAGCTCTGACAATTGTCGCACCGTGAGCCATGTTCATTGTGGCTGCTTGCAACTGTAAGAATTCAGTTATCCATAGCCTCTGGGGTGTTGCGGTTGCCCAGACATCTGCGTATTTTCGCAACTATAAGAAGGATCGCATGTTTCTGAAGATATTGGTGCGAACCAACTCGGAGATTTTGTTTGTCAACTCTGACCTGAGCCTTCCTAGGTACCAGCTTGCCTGTAAGATGTGCATGGACAAGACCCCTGAAACCACTGACCATGTTTTCTAAAACTATAGCATTATCACAACGGCACAACTTATTGCGCTGGTGCATGCGATACACTACTGGTTGGTTATTTGTCGTACCGTTGCTAAATGGGAAGCGAGAAAAGGAGGGGAAGCGAGACAGGGAGTTCTGCTCTGCCAAATATTCTCATATTTCGTGTACATTCTACAAACTTATATGTTAGTTTACAGATATTATATCATCCCGTTTCAAGGTCGCGTTACTGAGATGTGCGAGAGTCCCTGAATTCGCAAACATTTGATCCCATAACTTGGGTAAGCTCTAGCACATGCACCCACGATCAGATTCTCTCAAAATTTAAATAACACGAACACCCTAACTATTAGTCTTCACTGCGATACGTATCGTAACACTCCCTCTGCAGACGTTGAGTAGGGATCAGATTTCTCGCTTCCCTATCTAAATCCATTTTTGGTAACTTGCGCTGATCACCTCGTTCTTGATGAGTCCTATACCAAACTGGAGCAACCAAATTTTATTGTAGCAGTTTATAGAGTGTTCTTTAAGAATCAAATAGTCCCGCCCGATTTCCTGCGCTTGGTAAAGAGTTATGCATTTTGAAGTGAGACTGTCTCGCTTCTCATTTATCGACGGTATCCCAGAGAACTATGTGTTTCTGGGGGCCCTTACTCAGTCGGTCCAATCTCTTTTTCTAATCAATATCATCAAGTCAAATAATTCCGTAGGAGCTTCGTGGTTGGCCCTATATATCTAACTGTATTTCTCCATCATTTCGTTGTTGGTCTTTCCTATTATGGTTCCTAGTATATCGTGACAACGGTAGTGCAACTGTGAGCGTTGAATCTGTTCTTTTCCACATTGATCTCAAAGATACATTTCAGTTTCTATGCCATGCGTGTATGGACTGTTAGCAAAAGGAATAAGGTTATTACCGGGATAATTGTCAGTCTTTCTTATTTTTCTCCTTAATTACGCCGGATTGAGTCGGATTATAGGTTGCCATGTCACTGACACAACTCACTTCCGGAGTTTGTGAGCTTCAAATCGGTTCATTTGTCTGGTAGAGTGTTTGAACGGCGCCTCAGCTTTGGTTACCTATATGGTAACAATCGGAAACGTGACAGCAGTCTACTCCAAGTTCAACAAGGTGGGTGAAATGTCCCTTGAATGCGCGCATGAACACTCACCTTTCTGTCACAACAGGTTGCAGGAAGCGTTGAGCTGGGAAGCAGTACGTTGTGTGACATTGTCATATCTGCCACACTCGTATGGTTGCTGCGAGGAAATAAACAAAATTCCTTTAAAAGAACTCGGAATGCCATCGACAAGCTGGTTTTGTACTCTGTTAACATTGGTCTTTTGACAAAGTGAGTAGATTTTTCAGTGAGATATTTTACTGTGTGATCGATCTTGATGCTATTATTTTCAGCCTTATAGCCCTCGTCAATCTAGTCACGGTATGAGCTAATCCTTACTAAGATGCTCACTAGGAAAGGCTCACTTACTTCTTTCAGTGGCTAGCAGCGCCAGAGGATAACTTTATTTTCGCGATCTTCCATTTCTCATTGGGGAAAAGTGAGTCGATTTGACGACTACTATCCCATTAATTAGGAACTAAATGACAACTAGTCTACGTCAATTCTATGCTCGTATCGTGAGTAATAAATTCATTTCTCTTTCACTTCCTGGTGCTTATCATCCTTAGCTTGAATGCAAGAGACAAGATTCGGAACGAAATGATGACCAGTGCCTATGTAGCACCTTCAATGTTTGACGTGGACGGTATGTTCGTGACTTTTTCTTTTGCTACTTTGATTCATTTTCATTTAGGTGTGGGTGCTACTGCACCAAAGACTATTCCTTTGGGTCGGATTGGAGGAAAAGTGTGAAACCAGCCAAGTCATATTTATTGTTTCTAAATATTTGTATGATTCAGGAAACGGAATGGGCACCAAACAACACGCATATTTGGCCATCCCAGCATACCTGCCGATATCCCCAGCTGAGTACCGTACTAGAAGAAAGTCATGGAATCGGCAAATATCTCCGCAACGGGGACATGTAAAATTTCGACACCTATAGGTATCATAGTATCATATTATAAGTATATGATATATATGTTTTGTAAAACTCGCCCTGCGGTTGCCGAGATATGAGGGAAACAAGGCAGGCTGTTGAGAAGCGCTCCAAACATGTGTACAGAATTTAACAATATCATTAGTATTTTATATAACCGCCATTTGTGTCTTTAAAAGCAGATACCCGTTCTGTCATACTCACACTATATTTCTGCAGCTGAAACTCTATCCAAAAAGAAATGGGTGTGTCTGCTTGAATTGTAGGAGCTGGTATGGCCTGCGACAATGATTCCAGTTTAGTCTCACGCTTACCTCCTTCAATTTTTGACGGCGCTGTAAATGTAGTGCTTTCAACGCACTAAGATCCTAAAGCATGCGCATGCGCAAAATAGACCTGGCTTCAATCTTTCACGCACACATGATTCGTGTACCTCGGGGAGACGCTCGAATCAAGCGTTCAGCTCAACGGGAGCCTTACGTTGAAGTGGGAAGAGCGAGAGGTGAAGAGTTCGTAGTGTTCTAGGGTGGCTCTCACCGAGCGGTCCCTAATAGATACAAAGTTCGAGTACAATCGTTGTACTTCCTACGTAATCCAACTGAGCTTCGTGCTCTTCTGCTTCTCTGACCTCTGACTCTGACTCTGATTCTGCGTGGGGGGATAACCTGTTTTATTGGGGTAAACTACTCGACCTTTTATACTAAACCGGCTCCTCGGTTCCTCCTTCAAACACTTAACTACTTGAGTCCTACTGACTCGCTTTCTTTCTTAACTCGTTCTTACTACATGTTTCAAGCGAAATGTATTGTCTCGGGAGGACCTAACTGCCATGTGGAAAGCGCGAGGACGCGACTTTGAGAAAGGCAGACGCGTCGACCCACATAATCCCGATTGCCATATTCAGTAAAAGTGCGTCGGCGGCCATTCCTCCGCTCTTTGTCTCACTCTCATTCACTCTCTTCTCCAGCTCCTGACTCGTTCGCTCGTTTCAGCTGTGATCCCCGGCACGGGCGATCACACACGTAATTGTTTATGCCAGGACCACTACAGCTCCAGCAGCATCTTCATGACTAGATCATGCGAGGCGAAACAATGAGGCTGATGATTGTCAATTCCCACGTCTATGTCCCGTTTCTGTGCATGGGACCTCGGAAGTTAATTTGTTTATGTTTATGTTTTATACTCCGTAACTCCTTTGCTCCTCTGTCGTGAATTCTTTGCGTTACCCCGAGGCATTGGTAGGTTTGTGTTGGAGTTCCTGTCTCATTAGCCTAAGTTTAGTGCCTTTTGGCATCCTATAAAGCAACAATCCAATTTCGCTTCGTTAGGCCCGCTTGATTTTCTTCTCTACACTCCTTTCACTTCCTTGATATGACCAACCAACACTCCATGGATGTCGATGGCATATCTGGCTCCCTTCTCATCGCCTGCTTCGTTGCTAGTTTGCTCTTTGGTATAACGACCGCTCAGGTAAAAGTTCTTGAAGATACATCCTATCCTAAGCTTCAAGCGCTGAAGTGAGGTATTTTTTTCAGTTCTACGGGTATTTGGAGAGGTTCCTGACGGACCCTACATTGCTCAAAGTCTGGCAAGTCTTTAGAAGATTTTATCTTTGACTGTCAATTAATTCGGTGCCGCTAATTTAACAGGCATCCGCTGTTTGGATGTTAGAAACATGTCGCCAAGTTTTATTTAACCATGTATCCTACACCTTCCTAGTCAGGAACTACGGATATCCAGACGCTCTAGTCAATGCTCCGAAAAGTCTTCAGGCCCTGTTTGTCTTCTCAGGTCTGACTGGTTTTATTATCCGGGGATTTTTCATCTATCGTGTAAGTTTCCTGTACGTTCTTTTCAGCTCCATGAATCAAGCCTGATGGATGAGGTAGGCTTATCAATTCTCGCAATCCAAGGTTCTTCCAGGCATTTTTTGCCTTTTGGCGACATCGTCGTTAGGACTTACAGCTTGGTCAATTGCAATAATAAAAATTTTGAAGAACAACATTCTTTGATATGCCACGGACGGACAGTACATATGTTATTTAGTATGCTAGGGTTTTCCGTTCTCCGCTTTTTCCGTTATCTCACTCTTTCAGTCCTTGAGTGTTGGTGAGAGCCATTAGTTTGCTATTCATTTGATCCTGTCTCAATCGTCGTAGCCGCGTTTACCGATGTGACTATATCGGCAACCACTTTTTGGCTCATGAGGCAATGTCAAGTGGAAGCGCTTGAAGTTGGGTGAGCATTTCTCTCCGATTCTGAATGCGGCATATAACTGACGGATTACGCTCAGTCTCTCTCACACATTGGACAGGTGAATTGGATGGGCCGGTGAAACATGTTTTATGACAAGGTGAACGAAATGCAGGATCTCAGATTTCACTCTTATACACACCTTTCAGCTGTCTAATAGTGTTCTCTGCTATCTCAGCGAGTGTACGTTAAAGCCCGTAACAATATACGCTGAATTCGTCCAAAGGCATATATTTCGCAAAATATATGTAAGCCGTTATTTGGGGGCCGAACCTCCCGTTTAATCAACTCTCTCATCAGTTATCTGTATGGCATTGTGACTAGTGAGTCATAGAGCATATTTAAATTGGTTCTTTGCTGCAGTTTGTCTTCCTTCCTATCTTTCTAGTACTACTCTGAACCAACTTTATTAAGGAATAACCTTGAGAGAACAAGGAGCTGGTTCTTGCTTTGCAATGAATCCGAAGGAGCTCTCGAGTTTGGTGTTTGCGACTTTTCATGAGCACAGCCGAGGGGGAGATGATGAAATGAATTGCACTGGAGTAGACGAACGACATGACGAATCTTGAGGTTGTCGGTACCTCCGTAATTTAACACTTTGGTCCTCGCATAACGAATATTTATCAAGTGGTCGCATGCTTGTTTCCCTGCATGCTTCACTCTAGACCTCGGCCATATTTAATATGAAGCACAGACCGCCCAATGCCAAATGCTCTACTGAGCGATGGAAGGCTGGAGCAATAAACCCAGGCATGCCGAGAATATAGAATTCTCGTAGACCTCAAAGCAGAGGGTGGATTGCTCGATATAGTAAGTGCAACGTTGTGTACACTAGATGCTACTTCGTATGAGACCCTAGGCACTTTCTGTTGGCATCCTAAAGATACGCGCCTATGATCGTGTAATCTACAAAGTAACTACAAAATTAAGATATAGTTAGAAAAGATACAAGTAAGAAAAAGTGTGAAGCAAGCGAGTGTGTTCTGAACGGCAGCCCACTCTCCTGAGTGAGACACTAGTCTAAGGGCTTAAGGAATCGATCGTCAAGGCAGGGGAATCTAATTTCTTGATTCTCTAGTACCTACACTACGTATATATATACTAAACGAAGACTTTCCGCAGCTCTTGAGGCAATACCGCCTCTTCCTAGCCTTAACATAGGTATACGTAGTAGTATATAGGTTTATGCAGCCTCCAGTAGTCTACATAGGCATCCGTAGCTTTATAACTACTCCCGGAGTTTAGGCAGAGCATGCCCAGTACAATGAAGCGGGACATTCTTATCTCCTATATCCGATTCGCGAGTGCTCCTCCTTGTCCCAATTACTCAACTCCGTATGGACACTTCCTCGGTTAATAAACTATGCCAGTACCTTTCTAATAACCTATAGAATGGAGGGAAATAGCCCGCTTAACCACATGCTACCAAATGTTTGATTTACGAAGCCGGAAAGTCTTCGGTGTGATCACCTAACAAGTCCCCACGCGCTATACAGGTGGTCGAACGTTGCAGGCTAATATGTCAGAGCTAAAGAGTCATGGGTTCAGACATCTCCAGTTTCAACAGTTCTTGGCATTAGAAAGAGGTAGAGGCTGAGACAGGGTCAGCAGGGACGACACCCAGACGTATCAACTGACGGAGAAAAGAATTCCCGCTTCCTTTCGGCGCTCATCTGCTTTATCTGTTGAGATTTTTTTCCCACTTGAAGGAGTTTTCTTTGCTCTTTCAAATGTTCAGCAGGTATTCCTTCTTTCATGCTGATTCATCAATTTTCTAATCTGGAGCTCTTCGAGCCTTCGAGGGTCAGCGAGGGGATACGTTCTGCGTACATATATCTCTTACATCTTGCCTGCCTGGCTGCCAGCAGCTCGAATCTTGAAACACAGGTATCACTATCGTTTACGGTGATTGTAATTGCTGAAAATGGCAAAATAAGGCGAGCACTTCCCTATAAAAGCCATAGAACAATGTGAGGAATCTTCAGCAACCCATCCGTTGCAGAGAGCCCTGCTAGGTGACCTTCTCTATGCATTTCATTTGAGTATTTTCCGCTTTTTGATTGTGGTGACTGTGTTTCTGGCCTCTCCTACTGCCAAAACGCCCAAGAAGTCATCCACTGGTACCTCTGGCCGATACATTGTCTCCCTCACACCTAACGCTCAGCGTGGGACTGTCAAAAGCAAACATGGAATCGTGTCGAGCTCCGCTCATGACTGGAATATTATTAACGCATTCGTCAGTGAGTTGTCCCCTTTGATTCGCGATGCTTAGGTTTCCCTCACATCCATTCCCAGTTGAGGGTAACAACAAGACTGCGTTGGATGCTCTCTTCAATGACCCTGATGTAGAGACGGTCGAGGAAGGTGGCATTGCCAGCGGTGCCATTGAACAAATCCAAAGGAATGCCCCATGAGGCCTTGAGCGCATTACGTCGGATTCTCGCGTTGCGGGATCGCCGCTGTTAGCACTCGGCTTTCCTTTAATGCTGCTTGCTCATTAAATCCCTTGCAGACTCTTGAATAATGCATATGATTATGATGATAGATATATAGGATTTGCTGTCGATATTTATGTTCTGGAGAGTGGTATACGAACCACCCATACCCAGTTCCGTGAGTCTCATTTCTATTGTCTTGTATTTTTCTCGATGCCTTAACTTATTGAAAGAGGGCTGTGCTCGGTGGGGAGCGACGTTCTGTCCTTATCCATCTGCCGATGGCAATGGTCATGGAACCCATGTTGCCGGCACGATTGGAGGCGTTCAATTCGGGGCTGCTAAGCGTGCCACGCGTTTTTGAATAATTAATTTTTTATCTTCATTGGATGTTAAACCTACTCAGCCTTATTGCCGTCAAGGTCCTCGGAGACAATCCTCTCTCTGGTCCTTGGTTGGATGTCATTTCCGGCATAAACTGGGCCGCTGGACAAGCTCGAATCTCTGGTCGGCCCTCTATCATATCTATTTCAATTAGCGGAGGTGCCAACGATGCAGTCGACCAAGCTGTTAATGCTGTTTGTTGTTCTCCCTTCCGTGCCGATGATTGACCCTTAACCCACGTAGGCCATCTCCCAAGGGATACATGCTGTTGTCGCAGCTGGAAATGGCAATGAAAACGCATTTGTTGTAGCCCTGGGAGAGTCGTTGATGCTATAACGGTTGGGGTAACCACATTTAATGAAACTCGGGCTAGCTGCAGGCAAGGCTCTCTAGTTTATTCAAGTTAGCCTAAACCTGACTTTTTTTTTGACCTTGCAGCAACTTTGGAATGTTTGTTGATATCATGGCGCCGGGACAAGATGCCATTTCCGCGTGGTCCACTTCTGATACTGCGACTGCTGTGGACAGGTGAATTGTTATATTTTCTCTTACGATACGTTTCTCTTCACTTCATAGCGGGACTTCAATGGCCACTCCGCATGTCACAGGCGTTGTTGCATACATCATTTCCAAGGTTGGAAATATGAACCCTGGAGCTATGAGAGTTCAAATCATGAACACCGGCCTCAAGGGGGCACTTGTTGACAATCCGGTGCCAAACAATATTCTCCACAACATCATTTAATGAGTTCTTTGGAATGAGATCAATAATTAGTTAAAACATTGGTTTAAGCGCCACTAGGACACAGATTAACAATAAATAATTTGCTCATCTGACTCGCTTCTCTTCAAGTACATGCCTGGGTCACATCTTGGTTGGTGTAAGCATGCCCTGAAGATTCGGGCGCAGGCTCTATCAACCAAGACACGGGTTAAGGGGGAAGAGCATCCAGACACTCTTACCACCATGATCGACCCTGCAGACATTATTTTAGGGTTGCGAGGCGCAAGGAGGGAACAAATTATCAATAGTTGAGCCTCTGGGGGCAAGTGGTGGTCGTGTTCAAGCTGCGAAGTAGATGTCCAAGGAACCCATCGGAAAGGTTTCTTCTCAACTCCCCTCATCCGGCTGAATGCTCAGACGCGCTTGCCGCTCTCGACGCGCCCTACTACACTGATTCTACTCTTCATTTTCAAATCATTATGTTGGTTCATCTTCTACCATTCTCTATCTAAAAACCAATCAACTCAACGGACACGCTAGTTGATGTTGTTGGCGCTGGACATGCTGGGACTGAAGCATGTGCTGCTTCCGCGAGGACAGGAGCGAAAACATTGCTTGTGACGCCTAATTTGAGCACTGTTGGTAAGTCCTGCCTTCCTAATTTTGCTCGAACCCGTTGGCTTAATGAGATTGGCCAGGTGCTATGTCCTGCAATCTAAGCATTGGTGATGCAGGGAAAGGAACTTTAGTACGCGAAGTAGATGCAATGGAGGGTGTTGTGGGTGAATGTGCAGGTTAGTTTTTATTCCTTAATTCCGTCAACAATTATGGATTGATGTTCTTCAAAGACCGGGCGGGAATCCAGTTCCAAATGCTGAATTGGTCGAAAGGTGCTGCAGTTTGGGTAAGCATGATCGTTTTCATGAAGAGTTCTTTCCATTTTTCTTACAATCTCACTATTACGCAGGTCCTCGCGCTCAAATCACACAATACAAGACTGCGGTCCAAAACGCGCTCTTCAACTATCCGGTCTTGACGTTCACCACGGTAGCGTTTTCGATCTTGTTCTCTCCAATGACGCGTCTAGAAGGATCACTGGTGTGGGGCTCGATGGTGGAGAAGTCATCCCTTGTTCCAAGGTGGTAAAATGCACGGGGATATTCCTTGGCGGAAAAAAATCATATCGGTAAGCATCTCTTGGTATATTTGGTGACTGAGTGCTAACGACAACCAAGGATATGAATAATTTCCTGCTGGGAGAATGGGAGAAGCACCAACCTTTGGATCTTCGACTTTCAAATGAGTAGACTGCAAATTTGTCGGTTCTTTGCTGCCGATTCCTTTTCTCTCGGGCACGAGTGAGTAAAGAGTCTTCGTGGAAGATCGAACGAGGACAGACGCATAAGACCACCAGACCAAAAGGTCAACGTAAAGACTAAGCTGGTAAGCTGTCTGGTCCTGTCCTACTTATGGTAATCTTGCAGGATTACACTTCGAGCGTTATTCCTGACAACTTAATCCACTAGGACGAGATACAGCGTCAGGGACCATCCTCCTTCACCGTTTTCATTTTTGAATAAAAATGACCTGAATTCTGTAAGTTTTCAGCATCTCTGTCTCTCCATAGATCTCGTTTATTAAATTCAAGATCGCCTCATTACATTCTACAAGACAAACGCGACGCCAGAAACTCACCAACTAAGTCGAGCCAGTATACGCTACTGGTAAGATCACTTTACTACTCTTCAACCTACCCGAAATCACATTACTTCCTCACAAATCAACACGCCTTCGTATGCCGTCCTCTCCATAGACTGACTCCTCCACCTCAATACACTGAGATATCTTGGAACCCCTCGCCCGCACTCTTCTTACCCTCGAAAATGGACAATTCGTCACACAAACGCATGCCTTTGTTTCTCCACCCTCATCCCTAGGTTCTACCTCGCCAGTCAAATTATTTAATGGGGGTATCATTCGTGTCAATGCAGGCCCAACCGCCTTAGACAAAACATCTCTTCGTCCTTTCGTGTGATGAGGAAAAGACTGGTGTTTTGGTTGGTAGGTGCTGAGGGCGAGGAACAAGTTTGTAGCAGCGTTCCAGGCACAAACCTATGTATCGCAATATCACACGAATGTGTAAAAGAAATTTTCACGAGTGAACTTGGGGAATCGAACAGCGGACAGAAAAATAAGAGTGTCTAATATTGATTTTCGGCTGAAAGCCCAAACATATTCTGGCAAGGAATGCAGCGACCTGTCAAAACTTTAGATGTTTTCCCTTCTCTTATTTGTCCGTTATCTCACTCTTTTTGGTCCTTCGGTGTTTGTGAGAAACCCAGCAGCCTTTTTTTTTACTGCAAATTTCATTGCTCCCATTCCTCTCCATAACCGAAAGATAAAGATTTGCCATCAGTGATATCAAATACAACTTTATAATTTAGTTCTCCGTACGGTCGGAAGACACAGTGCTTCTAGGAGGCTCTGTCAACCTTGCACTATCAGCGATTCTGAAAGACAAGGTCTTTGAAACACCGATAACCTCGACATCCCCAGAAACTCGATCTTCTTTGGACACAATATCTGCTGAGACAAGCGACATAGCTGCAGGGTGTGCATGCTTAGAAATGAAGGTTAGGGCCCAGAAGAAGTAACAAGCGATGAGAGCATTACGATAACAATTCCAGTCAACTGAAGTAGGACATCAGACGCAATGTAGCCAGGATCAGCAGGTTCTCCTGAGGTATAAGTTGTGGCTAGAACTGCAATAAGAAGCTTGAAATAGAATAAGAATGGGATGTCATCAAGAGTACAGGAAATCCCATATACCTGCACCGCCAGAAGGAGTATCCCTGTTTCAACTAATCGAGCCAAAATATTGTAAACCGTAGATTTCTTCAGGCTCAAACCAGCAGTGTTTGAACTGTTTTTGAATTTCCTACAGAGTGTGAGCAGTTAGCTAAATGAAATATCCGGAAATTGATTGAGTACCATGCACGATAAGCAATGAGTAATGTCACAAGCATGTTTAGTGCAAATGAAATCCAATACGATGTATACTGGGCAATGCGTTGCAAGTGGTCTGAATAATCGCTGGATATCCCCTTGAACCATAGGATAGGTATCGACATTGTCGCTGCGGCATGCAACATTGCGAAAACTGCAAATAATTAAGTTATATATTTAGACTTACACAATAAGGAGGAATTTCAAACCAACGTCGACCACCCAAGCAAAGATGAGGATAGATCGAATCCAGGACAGATCAGGATAAAGGGTATAGGCTCGCCAAACAAGAACTGTGTTTGCTAGACCTACCTACGCCATCCCCATTACTATAAGGACAACGAAGCCATGGAAATTGTACATACCACGGCGACTCCTGAGAACACCTGACAAACAACGAGCCCAACTCGAGCTTCACGAACAGAAGCATCCGGGAGCTTTTGGATATTGCCATCTATGATGAGGAAATGTGTGTCCTTGAAAAACAAGAGCTTGTTCGCAATACTGGACGCAAACTGGAGAGTAACAGAAATAAGCTGAGCTAGTACGATAATGAAGAGGTTTTTCAATGAACGCGACGGCGTTGATGACCAACGTGTCCTACATAAAAAGTCAGAATATTGGACAAGAATCAATGGATTCTTTCTCATCTAATAAATCTACCTCATATGTTTTAGGGCTAAAACTGAGAGAATTAGAACCGGACCTGGAGGAAAAGTCAATAAGCACGATCTTCGAAATACTTAACTCATGCTCACCGTAACTCAGAGAATATGCAAACGTGTCCAAAAGGTACAGGCAAGCAACATCTGAGTTGAACTGATAGCGAGAAATGAGTTCCTCGATTGAGACAGGCGGAGGAGAGTCCATGGTTGGTACTTTGACTCAAAGTCAAGCTGAGAACTCTCTTCTTATACAAAACTGCGGCCTTGAACTTCACTCAGGTCTGCCAGACGACGTCTCGGTTCATAGGATATCAGTACGATGTAATTAGGAATACATTATGACGGACCCGTCTCCCGGAACACCGCAGGAATTCCATACTAATGACACTGGCAGGTCCCAAAGTTTAATCAATAGCTGGGGTTGAGAACTCCCAACCATCTCGGATTCATGCGAACCTGCTGTTGAAGGGCTAAAAAGGATCGAACATTTCAGAGAGTTTAACGGCCTGGAGAGGCATGAAAGTCGGAAGGGGGCAATGCGGGACAGTGGGAGAAGAACTCAAACAGTGTGACGCGACGGATACGGTCTGCAACCTGGACGCGTGCTAGAACTCATATTTAACACCCATACCTCTCAGCAACTTCTGCACGTACAATACATACTCGCTCACATGCAATGCTCTTGATTACCGAGCATTTCGAACCCATAATGAGTCCCCGAAACCCGTTAAGCATTTAGGGTTGGAAAAAGTCAGGTAGGACATGCAAAATTGAAGGCAGTACGCCTTAGTATGGCAGTTTGGAGTACAGCTCTGAACAGCTGAAGAAAATAAGTCAGGAACAGGGTCATCTGATTTCTGTGCCACGTAAGTGCTTCACAGATAGTACGAATGGACCCCATGTACTCCAGGTTCGAGGGATTTCCTGGAACTTCGGATTAAGCCTCTCTCAACCGAAGGTCAACATGAAGATGCTCCATTGAACTCGACACGAGATGACAAGGAGGAAAAGGACCAAATACAGCTGTGAGATATCGTATTCAGAGGGCTACGATTTCACTCGTCAGGTTCTCCGATCATCAAAAATGGCCGTAGGACCGTACTGGCCGGTGCTATTCCATTTGTAGGGAGTATATTGAGTGTTATCTAAACAACAATACCATTACCGTGTCACTGTGTAAATCCAAGTGCCTCTTCAGCCATTGTGTGATTGATTGTTGTGGTATTCCCAAGCAAGATGATCGTGGCAATCGACGAAAATCGCCCGTTTAGTGCGCGTGGACGTGCGCTAGAAGTACCATGAAGGGTGCCATGATATTTTCATCCCGTCTAGACGTGCTGTGACCGAGTGAAACCTTGTTTCATCAAGGCCATTGTCCCCGGTGACTTGCGTCCAAAATGTTTCTTTTCCAACTATCATTATCTGACCGAATTCTGAAGGGCGTGCTTCTATCAGCGCGGCTTCCTACATCGATTTTACTCTTCATTTTATAATCTTTTCAATGGTCCAGCTCCTCTCATTTCCCATCTGAAGTACAGTCCTTATTCAACGAATACTCTCGTAATCGTCGTCAAGGCCAGGCATCCTCTGACTGAACCCTGTACTGCTTCTGCAGGGACTGGAGCAAAAACATTGCTCTTTACGCCTGGCTTGGCTACTGCTGGTGTGTCCCGCAGCCAAACCCCCGTGATATTGGAAGCAAAAGTCATCTTGGTACATGAATGAGATGCAATGGGGGGAACTATGAGTAAATTCTCAGGTCAGTTATTGAGTAAACTACAAACTGGTTAGCTGTTTTCCATTTCACTAGTGGGCAAAGAGTTCCGAGCGTTTTCTACATAAGTTGATCGACTGGGTTGAGGGTTCATCCCGCTCTTGAGAGCAGTGTCGGGCGACGATCCTTCTTCGTCCTTTCCATCTTGAATAAAAGTGCCGTAACTTTTCAGTATCCTTGTACCCCCTCAAATCTCATTTATGGCAGTAAAAATTGCTTAAGTAGGTGCTACAAGACAACAGCGACCCCGAAACTCACCAATTAATTTGAGACGACATTCACTGCTCAATCTACATCCAGGGGACTAAGAACGGTGCAAATCTTCGGGTCTAGCTTTTCTCCCCATCTCAATGAGATAGATATACCCACGGTACTGCCCTTCGCTCAAAGTAAAAGCATGTTTCTTTAATCAAAACCACTTCAACAGCTGTACGCCGAAGGCTTCTATCAACACAACAAAACAGATTGACATCCCACAAGTCGCTGCAGTTGCCTAACCCTCGTCTCCCCGCTTCTTGACTTCGAATACGCAGACATCGTATTGTCGGTATATGGTCTCAGTCCTTCTTGTTCGCCATCGAGACAGGCCCATTCTTGGCTCTACCTTGCTGGTTAAATTATTGGGATGACCGGGTACGAACCAGTTAACCGCTATCTTCTACAGGTTTCAGCGCCTTAGACATACATCTATTCATCCTCTTCCGTCTTAAAAAATACATTGGCATAAATAATACACGCCGCTTATGCCAGTACGGGGCATTGTCATGTTTTACCTGAGGCGGCCCTTCGCTATTCCTCTAATTTTAGTCTCGAGGCGGGGCAAAGGAAGCTATAGTGTGCATCCGCCATTCTGTCCACCATGTGATGTCCTGTTTGTTCCTACTGTAAGAGTTTGAGTGACCTGCCGCCATGGTATCAACTTAGCAACACGCATGACCTCTTTCATATCTGACAATGTCATGGATGTGGAGCTTTCGCCCAGCCAAGAAAACATTACACGCACAAACACAAATAAAACCGGCTCTAAGATTTCTTGTATGCATGCAGTCGGCTGTTCCAGAACTATAGTAGCTGCTAATGGCAGCTTCACGATGAGTTAATGCGAGGCGAAACGGCAAACTTGATGATTGTCACTCTATGCTCTGTATCTCCTGTGCTTCTATGTCATATATTCCCTGCGTTGTTCCGAGATATTTGCAGGCTGTAGTTGGTGTACCATCAGCGTAAATAGCTTTAGGCATCCTTTAAAACCTCAATCAGGTTTTCGTTTTTTGAGCAGCTTGATTTTCTTCCCTACACCCCTCCATTGCCTTGATATGACCAGCCAGTACTCTTTGAACATCGACGGCATATTTGGATCTCTTCTCATTAGCTGTCTTGTTGCTTCTTTACTGCTTGGTGTAACCTCTGCTCAGGTGATTTTTTACCGGATTTTGGAGGGCACTTCACCTCGAGTTTGAACGCTGGATTACTACATTTTTCCCCTAGTTCTACGTGTATCTGAAGAAGTTCTCAGATGATCCTATCTGGCTCAAGAGTCTGGTAAGCCCTCCACATAGGTTTTTGAATCTGGATCAAATCGGTGCTTCCAATTCGACAGGCATTCATTGTTTGGGGGTTCGAAGTCTGTCACCAGATCATTTTTATTCACATCTCGTATATCTTTCTGGTCAGGAACTATGGGAATCCAGAAATTATAACGGATGCTCCAAAAAGCGTTCAGGCGCTCTCTATCTTCTCAGGTTTGATTGGTTTTATTGTTCGAGGATTTTAATCAATCGTGCAAGTTTTCCGCATTCTCTTTTTCTCATTCTAACAATTGGTTCTTATTAATATGAGTCAGATCTATCAATTTTCGCAGTCCAGGGTACTTCTAGGCTTTCTCTGCCTTTTGGCGGCCGCGTCGTTGGGCCTTGTGGCTTGGTCGACTACAATAATGGGCGATTTAAAGAACAATCTTCTTTCATATATTAAAGACCGACTATATGTCTGTTTTTTGGTGCGCTAGTGTTCTCCTTTCTTCTCCGGTCCACTATATTTAGCTCGGTTGTTAAGTCTTTGGGGCTAGGTAAGTACCAACAGTCTTCTGTTCGTTCGTGTCTCAAGCATTGTAGCCGCGTTTACGGACGTGAACATCTCAGTAGCAATGATTTGGCTCCTGAGGAGACGCAAAATGGATGCGCTTCAGGGCGGGTACGTATTCCTCACTGATTCTGCATGAGGCAAATAAACTGATGTATAGTGCTAAGTCTCTCGCACGCTCTTGATAGATTAGTTGTATGGACTGTTGAAACAGGTCTCGTGACAAGGTGAGCAAAATTGCGAGTTCTCGAGCCTGACTATCTTATACAGTTTTACATAAGCGGTCTAATGGTGTTCTCCGCTACCTCAGTAAGTTTACGTTGGAACCCGTAGAAATATTTTCTGAAGTCATCCGAAGGCGAGTATCTGGCGACATACATGTAAGGCCTGGTTCGAGATCTGACACTCTACTTACACCGCACTTTTTGTCAGTTATTTGCATGGCACTGTGGCTAGTTAGTAGTAGAGCATATTCAAACTCATTCTTTGCTGCGGTTCGTATTATTTCCTATCTATTTGATTTCAAGACTATTCTGAAGTCTGCTTTGTAAAGCTGAATGGAAGAATCACGTTGAGACAACTAAGCGCCCGTACTTCCTTTGTAATGGGCCCGAAGGAACGTTCGAGTATGGTATTTGCCACCTTTCCTGAACATAGCCGAGGAAGAGGGGATGAGATAAATCCTACTGGAGAAGCCGAAATTTATAGCGAATCTTGAGATTACCAATCATTCCTTAATTTCGCATGGTGGCTAGTGCGTAAAGACAGGCAAAGTCGTCAGTCGCCGAGCATCTTGTGCAGCTGTTCTGATGTCCTCCCGTCCTAGCCTCTGTCATAATCAACGTAAATCACAGACTGCCCGATACCCAATGCCCAATTGAGCGATTGAATGCTGAACCCATGAACCAAGGGGTTCTGAAAGTTCAAATCACACGCGCGGGGCCATAAACGGAGCTATTGTTGGAAATCTGGTGCAGGGGGATGTTCTCTACAGCATTATTTAACGGATTTATCGAAACTAGGTTAACAATTAGATTAATTGTTTCAAGTGTCACTATCCCTCAAATCACAATAAAATATTTTGTTCACCTGAGCCCCGAAGTTTCAGGAGCAGGCTATCGTTCGTGAGATAGATTCACAGGGAGTCGCATCCAGGATTTCTCACGTGCGTGAAAACCTACTGTGGGTAAGTCCTGTCTTCCAAATTCTGCTCGAGCCCGTAGACCTGGTGACCTTAGGAAAGTGCCATGTCATGCAATCCAAGGATCATTAGTGTAGGATAAGGTGCTTTGGTGCGCGAAGTAGATACAATGGAAGGCAGTATGGGGGAATGTGTAGGTTAGTTCTTTATTTGTCATTCTCACCATGAATTATGGATTGATTTTCTTCAAAGAGGCGGGTCCCCAGTTCCAGATGCTGAATTTGTCGAACGGCGCCGCTGTGGGGTGTGTACCGTCTTTTTTATGAAGTGTTTTTTTTTCTTACATATTCGTTTTCTACAGGGTCCTCGTGCTCCAATCTCCAGGACACGTACTTCAACAATCCTGATCGCGACATTCTTTAAGGTAGTGTATTAGATCTTGTTCTATCGTATGGCGTATCTAGAAGGGTCGCTGGTGTGAGCCTCGAGAGTAGACAAGTCAGGGAACGTAGGATTGTATTGATAATTAAATAGTGACCGAGCAAATCAAGCCAGAATGTAAATGCCCACTGCTTTGAAATTCAACGCGGCCAGCATTGCTATCAATTCCAATACAATCCTCAAACTTGAGTACTCTCCGGTGGCGCCTTAGACATAGTAGCTTTCCCTTGCTCGGTATCTCCTCTCTCTTTCGTAGCAATCGAATCTATAATCTCATTCGAAACACCGAACTCGATTGTACGAGCACCGTCATGCTGAGAACCATGGCAGAAATTCACGCTGGTCGCATGCCCCGGGCAAGCAGCATCAACGACCCAGTTCGTCGCGAGGTGAGCGGAAAGAAGGAAAAATGAAATTCCGGCAACTGAAGGCCATATCTCTAGCAATGGATGGCCACTGAAGAGGTAATTTGTAGAAAAGTGCGGTATAGAAGAAGATTGAGGTCCCTCTGCAAAGTTGTTTTGAGCTAATCTAGTTGAAAGATAGAAAAAAAACGTGAAACCAACGTATAGACTACTGCACTCTGGGAGAGCAGAGGAATAATGCGTTTCTAGAGGATCAGATAAGCTCAAGCGGATACTTCATTGACAAGGACTGTCTCACAGAAAGACGCGAAGAGATGGCTGTCGTTTCTGGTCCCATTGGCTGACTGGCCTTCCAAACTCGAGATGAAATCAGAACTTCAAGTTGTCAAGTTCAGTAATAGGCAAAGTTGCAGTAAAAGCCACAGACTTGTGCAGTATAGGTTGGTGCTATAGTTTCATAAGGTCAGAGAACGAAGTAGATAATTAGATACGTACCACATCGAAAATACACCATCAGCGGGAATCCATTTGAAAATTGACGGTTTGTACAATGTCTCTCCTGGCTTTAACCTCACAAGCTCATAAATTAATCCCGGACCGGTAACTGTAAAGTATAAGGATCCACCAAAGCGCAAGAAAGGAAACACAACTACCTAGCAATAAAGTAACTGTGAGCGTGGGGAATGCCACAATCGCACGGGCTCCATTATACATTGTCCATAAGCGATATATCTGTAGAAAGACCATTTTGTGGCTTGTATCTATTTATTTCTTGAACAGATCATACCATCATCAAATCACAGGAAAACGCGCAGAACCAAACCATTGCAATCATAGCAATGGATTGAGGTGTCCCCTGGTAGTAGTACAACGCTGGTGTCTGTTTGAGGATGGCATCCACTCCATGAGTAAACAATAACATCCAGTGCTGTAAGGAAAGTAGTTAAAATGAGATAAACAAGTGTATAGCACAGAAGCAAAGCATACCAGAGTAACAGATATCGTTAAAGCGAGACCCCCCACAAACAAAGGTTGGAGCCATATTGATCCTTTTAGTCCTGCTCTCCGATGGCGAATCACAAGTGCAGTCGAAGATAGAATAGAAAGGGCAAGGAACAATCCATACAAGAAACCATGAAGCCCAAGCATGACAAGGTTGTAGGACAGTGGGGGTATAAAACCAGGTGATGCAGAGCGTTCCATAGGAAGAATGAGAAGGGGCGTGCGATCAGACTCAAAGAAGTCTAGTTTATACTTCTTGGCAACCTCGGTCAACGAGTAAACTTTAACTGCACAACCTATGCCACTATGGAAGTGGACATGGCCAGCGGACCTGGATTATTTGTGATTGAATTGCTTCCAGGGACCAGTTCTTAACCAAGGTAGATATAGTGCAATCCTGAGAGCTGAATCCATTCTTGCAAGAGGGCCGCCAGAGCAAGGTAAATGTATTTCATGTGTGATGTTAGAGGTAATGATTGTGTGAAGTTGATGGCAGCTTCTGCTGACGGTGAGGCTTGGGTGGCTAATATGGAGACGGAATTCCAGGGACGAGCTCGACATGAACGCAGGAACAGCCGCTTTAGTGTTAATGGCAGTACCCATTGAAGCCGATTGAGAGGTGATGTTCCACACCAGGGCAGGCTTGTCCAGAGGCAAAGGAATTGTGGGAGGGATATGGGGCCGTAGCAGTGATTATTTGTGGGTGGTAAACGTGAAGATTAACGGTAGAAAAGAGAAAGAACTTTTTTTCCGTTGGTGAGACGTAAGAGGGAATGGTTTATAAGGGTACAGGCCACGGAGGGCAATGGTGGTCAGGATCAAGCTTGCAAGGAGTGAGGTGTTGGCACCCAAAAAAGTTTCTTTTGGACACCCATCATCTGGCCGAATGCTCAGACGCGCGTGCCACTCTCGACGCGCGTTGCTACATCGATTCTACTCTTCATTTTCAAGCCCTTACGATGGTTTACATTCTACCATTTCCTATCTGAAGACCAGTTCGCTCAAGGGATGCTCTAGTTGTGGTTGTCGGTGCTGGACATGCTGGGACTGAAGCCTGCGCTGCTTCCGCGAGGACAGGAGCGAAAACATTACTTGTGACGCCTGATTTGAACACTGTTGGTAAGTCTTGTCTTCCTAATTTTGCTCGAACCCGTGGCTTAATGAGATTGGCTAGGTGCCATGTCCTGCAATCCAAGCATTGGTGGTGTAGGAAAAGGAACTTTAGTACGCGAAGTAGATGCAATGGGAGGTGTTATGGGCGAATGTGCAGGTTAGTTTTTTATTCTTTAATTCCGTCTGCAACTATGGATTGATGTTCTTCGAAGACCAGGCGGGTATCCAGTTCCAAATGCTCAATTGGTCAAAAGGTGCCGCTGTCTGGGTCAGTACTATCGTTTTTATGAAGAATTCGTTCCGCTTTTACTTACGGTTCGGTTATCACACAGGGTCCTCGCGCTCAAATCTCCAGAACACAATACAAAGCCGCTGTTCAAGACACGCTCTTCAACTATCCCGGTCTCGACGTTCATCAGGGTAGCGTGTTCGATCTTGTCCTCTCGGATGACGCGTCTAGAAAGATCACTGGTGTGAGGTTAGACGGTGGAGAAGTGATACCATGTTCAAAGGTGGTAATATGCACGGGGACATTCCTTGGTGGAGAAATTCATATTGGTGAGCATTTTCCCAGAGCGCCTGTTGATTCGAATTCTAACGAACATCAAGGACATGAACGATTCCCTGCTGGAAGAATGGGAGAAGCACCGACCTTGGGTATCTCTGCCTCTCTAAAGGCAGCTGGATTCCAACTTGGTAGACTGCAAACAGGTTAGACCTCCTCTTTCGTCTTCACATTCCTTCTAGTTCTGAATTCATAAACAGGGACTCCCGCACGACTTCTTCGCAAGTCTATCAACTGGGACCATCCAGCACTTGAGGTTCAGCCTGGAGACAATCCTCCCTCGCCTTTTTCCTTTTTGAATAAAAGCGTGCGCAATGCTGTAAGTATTTTCACGTACCACTACCACCTCTCCATCTCTTTAACTCATGATAATCAGAATCGCCAAATTCCTTGCTACAAGACAATGACAACACCTGAAACTCATCAACTAATTCGAGACAATATACACCGCTCAGTGCACATCCAAGAGACCAAGAATGGTACGCGTCCTCATACCCCGATTCTTGACCTCATCTCATTGAAATACGTAGGACCACGATACTGCCCTTCGCTCGAAGCAAAGGTCCTTCGATTCCCTGACAAACAAAACCACCACATATGGCTAGAACCTGAAGGTTTTCATGACGAGACAGGTTAGCAACCTTCCTCCCCGTGGTGCCGTCCTCTCTTCTCTAACTAACCTATTCTCTGCAGATCTCACATACCCTGCTGGACTCTCCAACTCAATGCCCCGAGACATTCAAGAACCACTCGTACGCACACTCCCAGGCCTCGAAAACGCAGAAATCGTAACCCCCGCGTACGGAGTCGAATACGACTATGTCGACCCTCGCTCCCTCTTCTCCACCCTCGAAACCAAACTCATCCCTGGTCTCTACCTCGCTGGTCAAATCAACGGGACCACAGGATATGAAGAGGCTGCCGCTCAAGGGCTCATCGCTGGTGCTAACGCAGGTCTCAGCGCCATGAACAAACCTCCCTTCGTCGTCACCCGTGGAGAAGGATACGTCGGTGTCTTGATCGACGATCTTATTACGAAAGGTGTTGAGGAGCCTTATCGGATGTTTACGAGTCGGAGCGAGTTTAGGATGAGTTTGAGGAGTGAGAATGCGGATTTGAGGTTGACTAGGAAGGCCAGGGATTTGGGGGTTGTTGTTGATGGAGGCAAGAGGTGGGAGTGCTTTGAGAGAGTCGAGAAGGATTTGGGAGAGGTTAGGAGGAGGATGGAAACAATGGTTTTGAGTCCTACTGTTTGGGGCAGGTATGGATTGCCTGTTCACGCAGATGGTGTCAAAAGGAGGTAAGGGTTCTTTGTTTTTTTCCTATTCATAAAGAAACTCTGCTGATGGGAGTTGTTATTTTTAGTGCCTTCCAACTTTTGGGTTTTCCAACCTTGACATCAAAACAAATTCTCTCTCAAGTTCCTGAACTCTCCGACCTTCTCTCCATTGACGATACTCTTTTATCTCGTGTCGACATTGATGGTGCGTTGGCCCTTCCCTTGTTCCTTCATTTTCATTTGCTCACTTTCTTCAATTGTCACAGGTCGTTATGCATATCACCTTCTCCGTCAATCAAGTGACCTTCGACAATTCGAGTCTTACGAATCTCTTCTCCTTGATAAAGACATGAATTATTCCGAAATTCATGGATTGAGTAGTGAGATTAAGGAGAGACTGACTCGAGTGCGGCCTGCCAGTATCGTAAGCCCTACTTTTCCTGTGATAACCTCGACGCTAAATATCCATTGAAGGGTGCTGCGAAGAGGATGGAAGGGATGACACCGAGCGGTGTTGTTGTTTTGTTGAAGCATGCGAAGAAGATGCATGGGAGGACAGCTAGAAACGTAGAATCTAATGCTCCCCCTGTGAAGTCAGTGTTGGCCGTCGCGTAAAACGGTCCTCGCGTGTAGATGTATGTATGCATAATAGTATGGCGCGAATTTGAAATCTCATGTAGTAGTTTTCAGAGTCAGAAAGTGCCTAGTCAACTTAAAATTGGTTTGTTCTCTACGATTTTAATACCGTTGGAATTCGAAAGACAATGGCCATCGAAATGGTCTATGCTAGGAGCGTCATTCGGAATTTCGAAAAAAATGACCCCCAGACGATGGCTGGAGCTGACTTCAAGTGACTGGGAGCCAGACTTGTTAGCAGGAAGTACTGAACAACGATTCGGAGAAACTCAGATGGTAACAGAATACAGCAAACTCTACGCAAACGATGACCGACTTGACGACTCGGACACTTACGACCGAACCACGGTCCTAGAATGCTTCCCTACATCGGTCCAAGTTGAGCGCGAAGTATCGATGTGTCCCCACCCGGTCATTATCTTTTCTTGCTCAGCTCATTGTTATAGGAAAATTGACCGGTTCGACCTCTCCCACATTCAAATAGGGCGTATCAGTGTATGTTATATATTATAAATATCTGAAAGAGTGGATGTTTTGTAAGTACAAAGGGCGGCCAGAATTCAATTCTACACTGCAGAGTTGAAAGCCAGATCATGTTGGGGAAGGTTCCAAATTCAAAAGCTCAACTACTCTTCATCCTCTTCCTCCTCCTCGCCGTCGTCTTCAGTGGTCTCGTCGGGAGTATCTTCGGCATCAGCGGTCTCGTCCGATGAATCCTCATCACCTGTGGTCGCGTCCTCGTCACCGGTGCTCTCATCGGGAGTATCTCCATCACCACTGTCTTCGTCAGGAGTGTCCTCTTCGTCGTCGCCACTGTTCTCAACAGAAGAATCCTTGTCATCACTATCCTCACCAGTGACTTCCTCGTCGTCTCCCTCCTGCTCATCACCGCTGACGTTGTCGCCTTCCTCCTCGTCGCCTGTGTCCTCATCGCCCTCTCCGTTGCCCTCCTCCCCATCGCTGTCATCAGAAGAATCCTCACCATCATCGCTACTTTCCCCAGCTTGCTCCTCATCGGCGCTGTCCTCGTCGTTGACATCCTTGTCCTCGATAGAGGTATCCTGTTCCTCATCCTGAGAGCTGTCATCCTCGCCCTTCGTGCCATTACCTTCGAAAGGCTTGCACAGATTATCAACGGTCGCATGGAATGCCTGGTAGTTGATGTTGGAAGTGAGAGGCAACTCAACGGTCCTCTCTTCGAGTGAGAGTCGGGTCAGGGGGAAACCGCCATAACGGAAAGTTCGACCACGGTCAGCTCCACCTTCGTCGTTGATCCATTGTGCACCGTCAAAATACTCGTACCACACCCAACCATCGGCGATCAGCTTAATACTTCCACTTGCCTGGCCAGAGCACTGTGTAATATGCACATCAGTGTCACATTTTTGGCCGTCGTTGGGAACCGTAATCTTCAAGGATTGAGTGTTGTCAATATCTTTGGTTAACGCTTGACCGCTGTCAGTGTTAAAATCGATGTCCATTGAGCCGGATGCACTCTGAGAACTCTCGGTGGTTGTTGAGTTCTCGACATGGCCTTCTACAGTGGCTGACGCATGCGCGAAAAGACCATTCACCCCGACAGTAGCCGAGGCAGAACCACCCGCGGACTTAGTGTTTGATATTGAAGTGGTCGTCTGGAACCTGTGATATTACGGATATCAGCTGCGAAAACACTCGATAAATGGGAGGAAAAATACCCTTTACCAAGATGAATGCCACTGCTGTTTGAAATCTGGTGACTTATAGAAGTTTTTGTACCAACTGTAGCAGTGTATTCTAAGCATACAGCCGTCTTAGCCTGACATATATGTAACATGAGTAGCACAATTCGTACCGATGCCCAGTGGAGTATTGGATTTACTGTCGATATCGGCAGGTATTTGCTGACAAGTAGGTTCATTGTCCATGGTCATTTGGCCGATGGGGTCGTCTGCATAACAGAGCCATGCTGGATGATCTACACCAAGACCCTGGAGAGGATGACTTCCCTAAAGAAATAGTAAATATATAACGAAAGATGGTCCTCAACACTTTTGACGAACATCTGGGTTTGTAAACCTGTTGGAACGAGTTGCACCCCACATTCCCCAGCGAATTTGTTCCATATTATTTACGCCGGGCACTAGAGAGGTTTGAATAATGAGTCTGTGAGGTGTGTACATGGAACTTACGATTCCATAGGTCCTCACGCCCCAATGTGAAGCAATCACCGGGGATCCTCTCTCGTCGGCCAAGATGTGGACGTGCTTCAGCAGCAGGTAGAGATCCGATAAATTTATTGCCGTCATCATAAAGATGGACAGTGTCGTCTTCATCGTCGTACCCAATGGCAACGGTCCTCTCCTGAATCATGGCAATAAGATCACGTTTCTTGAAGAAGCCACCGACGACAGGCTGCCTCTCGGCTCCGTCACGTCGGTTAGGGATAGCAGCCCCAAGAGCGGCGGCTGAAAGAGCGGAAAGAACGAGAGCTTTGGAAAATATCATGGTCGTAATGAGCGAATTGAATCGAAAGAGCCTGTGATGCTTCCAACCAGGGAAGCAAAATAAAGATGAGTGGGATGAGGAGAACCGAGCACCTCGTTCTTTTTAAGACACAATGAAGGTATTACTGATATCCACGCCGGCCGATTGAGCGCAGCGCAGAACAAAAGGGATGCTCGAGAAAATGTCAAATATTGTGATGCTTCATCTCCCTGGTACAGATCCTGAAAATATGATGCCAAGACAATGCCATCACAGAGTCATGTGGCGGTGCGTTTGGTGTTTGGAGACTGAAAGAGGAACATGGGGTTTATTCTTGAACATGGTAGGTTAACGTTTTACATCCACCTTCAACGGCATCGTCTTGTAAATGCAGAGCTGTACCTATCCGAGGACCACCTAAGAGAAATTCACAATTTTCCAGCTCAACCCTAGGACGGCAGACCTTTGTTTCGTGAAGTTCAACGGAATAGCGCCACATTTTTTAGTTGCGATCGTGATTCTCTCTCTGATGTTTCTTATTCAGACCCGGATTACATTAGGCGAGACTGCCCAGGCTTGAATCCCAAATCCTGCTGCGGACACTGAGTCCACGTGTAACGTCTGCCTGTTGTAGGTTTTAGCAAACACGCTGGACGGCGGTTTTCCCGTCTTCTTGTAACCCGCATTTCACTAACTACTTTACATCACATTTTCTTTGCTCATTTCATTCTTTGGCTCATTAGTACACATTCTCACAGCGTTATTCAGTAGGTACAAAAGATCTCGAGTGGCTTCCAATAAATAAACCGAATTTATTTCTCTTTCGGTCCATTCCGAAGTTTACAACTGACCACTGTTTTTGAGTGCTTAGGCATCCTGCGAACATTGTAGGGCCATCTACCAGATGAGGCTGCGGAGAAGTATCCTATGGATCATTTGGGACCCAGGCAGACATTCAATTTGTTATTCCAAAGTTGCGTGGCTGGCAGGATTTGAGGTTCAAATCACTTCCTCTTATATCTAGGGCTTGCCTCTCTCTCCCACCTTCTCTCTCTTCTAAACTGAAGTGGAAACACACCCCCGCTAGGTGCTCGCTTTCCAACGTCTAGCTTCCGGCTTTCCAACACCTAAATCACAACTTTGAGTTTATGATGATACTAGTCTTGGCGTTTAATTTTCATCTTCTGCCAGTGTAGTAAGGAGATGAAACATCACCGTATTGCTCCCGTCTATCTTCCGCTTGAGCGACATATTCCATGCTGGACCGACGGGATGTGTCAGACATTTCTTGGCACTAGTGTGTCTCAAAGATGTCCGAATGTACCCTCCTTACTATCGCTTTCTCTGCACCCAACAAGCCATGCATCCAGAACTCGCTTCGCTCGCAAATCCAATACGCTAGATATGTTGGGACGTTCCTGATCAGGTTGAACATTCTCCAGTCAGCTTGACGTCCACCATATCTTTGTCATTAAACTCTTCCCTGCACTCAATCTAATATTCGCTCGCTACGTGATCTCATTCAATTAGCCATGTGTCGCTTCATAGTCCATGCCGCTTGCTGTGGGTTCCTTGCAACCTCTGCTATTAGTGCAGCGCTTCTCTTCGTGGAGAGAGGCTCAAGGAAACCTATGACATCAAGAAATCGATGTGAGAAGAAAATTTCTTTATCCGAGGGCATTAGATGACACGCACTTCTTTTGGATTAGTGGCCAGTCTTCAAAGGTAACAAGCTATTCGATCCGTCTGGTAGGTATGCATCTAGTAACGACCGCATCGTGATGATAAGAGCTTCAAGCTCTGAGATCGAGGTAACGAGAAGGTGGGGGATTTGATCAAGTCCTCTTTCCACGGCTGAGAGCTTTGTTGTGAGAGTTCCAGGACTCATAGTACGAACGTTTGGGGAGGGAGCATACATCCGATTTCCCAACGTGACCAACCTTGCAATTACCTACGCGCTTCTTAATTTGCACACGCTTCCGTAGACCATGCCTTCGGCATGCTGAGAACCGCGGCCGTTCTCCTCGTAAGCATTGGCTTCAGCGTATGTTGTGCAGCATTTTTGGAAATTGACCCTGGTTACTTGAAACAGATTAGATTTTTTTACTCTAGATATGCAAGAAATCTTATTGGAAGAGCCTGTGTAAGGGTACAAGGTTCACCATCTGGATCTAAAGCATTCGGGTGCTTCATATAAACAACGGTGTCGATGGGGTGCTCCTTCGTCTTTTTCTTTCAAAAAAAGGCTTTTGAATCTCTTTAGCTAAACGTCTCCGAAAAGAGTCCCAAACCCAACAGCATACGGGTCCGCAATCGTTCCAAGTTTATTCTTATCTTCTGGAGCATAAACGGTGGCCAGTGTCTCATTTGAAGATGGAACAACAATTCCGTTTGCAAGGTAAGCACCCATTATGGTGTGGGCAGGTCCCAGAACTAAAATCAACATGTGAGCTTCAATGGGCCCAAAGACCGAATGGGAGAACATTCTTACTTGAGAGGCTGGTATGATGATCTCCATGTCTGATGACTGTCGTCGCATTTGTAGCCTCAGCCGCTCTCATAAATGCCAATTGGATAGGCAGGCTGGAAGATGCATAGAACTCAGAGAGTGTGCTCCAAAGGCAAATGAATGGAGCAGCTGCTTACACTAAATCAAAGTCCGATGTCACAAAGACAGCAGGAAACTTGGTCTTGCTACTGACAGTTGATTTAGGACGAGGAGGGACTGGCCACGACGAGCAGATGGCAACGAGTCTGAACCGGACCAATCCACCCACGTCCCACTCATCAGGAGTCGCAAGAAGGCGTTGTAATCCTTCAAAGTAGGGTCGTCGACAGCTATTCATGGATTTTTAATAATGAGCAGGGTATACTCGGGTAGGGAAGATAAACTACCTTCGTCACGACAATGGAAAGGCAAAATTTGAAGAAGCCCTGCTGCGGCCCCAAAGACATTTCCGAATCCGCTCCCATCGTTATGACTCAGAACCAATTGGAGTGCGTCGATGAAATCAGGGTAACCAAAGTTTTGAACGTAGACCCTCAGTGCCCACTGCAACGCTCCAACTGTAAGCTTCTGGCCATTACAGTCCAGTTTACCCGTCTTTACAATAGCAGTGGCATTCTTCCATGCTGTAATCACACCACCTTTCTGCCCGCTGTTGTAGAAGGGACAACTGCTGTTCTGGAGACAGAATGCGTCAACTCTTTGGAGGGCCAGGGAACCGGCAACAATTTCATTTGGAGTAGTCTTTTTATCAGGTTGGCCTTTCCACGGAATTGCATCGAGAACGACCCGACCAACATGTTCAGGATACTTCTGAACATATTCTGGCCAGACATATGATCCACTGAAATGAATACACATACATGAGTGCATTAGTATGAGAAATTGAACCAAGGTACTTGCTAGGAGCCTCCATAGAGGTGAATCAAGGATTTTCCTAACGCGATACGGATGCTAGAGATATGGTGAGATTCGTACGTATTATAACAAAGAAACTAAGGCACTTCTCGGTATCTTGAATTACTTCATTTGTAGATACATACTTGTATGCACCTGGTGGGGTACTATACCTTTTATCAGGATGACAGCACAGAGCCGGTAGAGCCATGGTATTACCTGTTATCGTGACAAGACTGAGCGAAATTCTTCACGGTCACCCTGTACGCATCCCACTCCTTTCTAGATCTCGGCAAATCTAG
The DNA here is from genome assembly GCA_021399455.1 of Flagelloscypha sp. PMI_526. Lineage (NCBI taxonomy): Eukaryota > Fungi > Basidiomycota > Agaricomycetes > Agaricales > Niaceae > Flagelloscypha > Flagelloscypha sp. PMI_526. The sequence goes on from JAJTUO010000065.1 coordinate 142,480, forward strand.
TGGAATTTTTGCAGCAAGGTCGGGTGAGCAGTTCAACGACGTGGATTTGGATGTGCCGCGTGTGTCAAACGCTTTCGGAAGCGAAAGTCAGGCTATGAAATTTTCCAGGGTGAGGTAGAGAAAAACAGACTAAGCAGCTCAAAGTCCTCCATTCCATCACTGAATACTGCTGGATTCAAAATCCTAGTCCAAACCGCCGACTGTGCTTCAGTTGGACCACCAGGATGGCTAGGAATAAGACAAGACGGTCATTTTCCTTCTATATTTTGGGAAGATGAAATAACAAACATGAAAATAGTCCCTTTAGGTGTGATATTGGGAGGAGTGAAGCTAGAAAGGTTGAGGAAAGAATTTTGAAACAATGCGTAAAATACAAGGATAGTGCCACTGTAATCTTATTATCTTCCCCATAAGGTGTCTCGTAGTCCAATGGAACATCAATGAGTCCGCATTGAAGACCATCCAGTGCCGGAGCACCAGGTGGCCAGGTCGTCGAATTGAACGCGGCTTGCAGGGGAGCGGGAACGTTTTGAGTGCAGTCGATCCATCGTACGGTTGGCGTAAATTTGCTGGCTAGACTTGTAGCAGCCAACACGACGAGCGAAATTATCGCAAATAACATGGACGACAGGATGATCTTTGCGAGTTACGAAAGTAAAGGAGGGACTCAAGTCCAGACTCACTTGTTATAAGCCTGCTGAACCCGAATACCAAACGTATCAGGAGCATATGGACTGACACTGCGGCGGTATTCTCAAGACCCAGGAAAAAAGTTGACACTCTCAGCTGACCTAGTAATCCCGCGCATCATAATGCTGACTTTGCTTTCAGCCACGATGAGCGCTGACAAAGACGTCAGCGAGGATGTCAATGGGAAGACCAGATTCCTAGAGCGGGAACACAAACAATGGTCAGAATAGAAGGGAAGGAAAAAACCTTGGTCAGCGTCGCAACTCCCTGGCGTTCTGTGCGAGAACATATTCACTATTTATATACTTAGCGGTCGGCTGTGATTCCGAAGCTTTTCCATCATCCGAATGGTGGAATTAAACAGCATCACCTGGTCGAAGGCAACTCGAAGGCAACCTTGAACAAAAGAAAGCTCGAACTTTCAATAATATCCTCCAGAGCGGTAGGACTAGCACGAATTCGGATGGTTTTAACAAGGCAACCAGAGAAACACTAAACTCTAACGGCGGGTGAATTGTGAACGGCAAAAGGATGCAAATTTCGAATGTTAGTTGTGCGTTTTGAACTTGACGTCGTGGGAAGAAAGTAAAAGGACATCTCCTGTCGAGGCGACCCAAGAGGGTCCTGGAGGGCAAGTGGTGGTTGTGTCCAAGCCAATAGTTGGGTCAACACAGCTTGTTTCCGAACTTCCATCTGGCTCAATGCTCAGACGCGTATTCTGCTCTCGACTCGCCGTCCTACACCGATTTTACCCTTTATTTGCAAAGCTTTATGATAACATGCTTTCTCTACTTCCATCCGAATTCCGATTCATCAAACGAGATATCCTGTCGCTACACTGAGTGCATGGCCTACTGGCACTCAAGCCTGCGCATCTTCCGTGAGGAACAAGAACAAGAACCATACACGTCACCTCAGACTGAACGGCCGTAGGTATTCTTTTTCGAACCATTGACTTTTACCCTTATAGGTGCAAAGTCAAGAATTATAGTGAATGTACTGGTTGTTTACTTGCTCTGGTTTTCTCCAGAACTATGGATTTACGCTCTTCAAGGTCTGAGCAAGCATCTAATTTCGAAGATTGAATGCTGTTTGGGTATGGGTCCTTCCACCAAATAGGTCTTTGAAGATTTCACAAATCAATCACTAGCCGAATTCGTGTGTCCAAATCTCCGGGACCTAAGACCAAGCTGCTATCCAAGGCAGCCACTTCAACTGTCCCTGCTGGACGTCCGCAACTTCTTCAATCCCTCCTTTTTTGAACGACAGGTCGGGAAAAATATAAGACTAGAGAGGGTGGGGGGTGCAATTTCGTTCCAGGACTTCCCTTGGGAGAGACATTTATTTTGGTGAGCACCTCTCGATATAACTGAGGACGGCGATGCTGATCAAGGTCAAGAAAAGATTTCTTGAAAGAATAATGGGAGAAGTGTTGACCTTGGGGATCTCAGATTCCCTAACTTGAGGGACTTGGCTTGCAAACAGGTCAGTCTCTATGTCCTCACTCTCCCTTCTCATTGAAACCGATAGGCAGGAATCTCCGACTGTTCCCTGTTCGAGCCTATCAACTGGGACTGACCAGCTCTCGCAGCCGAGGCTGCGATAATCCCCCGTTTGGTGAAGAAATGGGTGCAGAATCTGTGTTTTTGAGCACCATCTCCTGTCCCCATCTCTTAATTCACGACGATTAGATCGATGAATTCCATACTATCATATGGCGATTACGCTAAGGGTCCGCGCGGCTCGATGCCTATTTCACGAGACCAATAATCGTAGGCTCACTCATGTTAATATTCTCAGGCTCATCTCATTAAAATATTCAAATCGATGGCACTGCCCATTGCTCGAATAGAACATGCGTGAAGAAAAGATATAGCTCAGAGTCCCAATGTTTGGGGGAAGGAATAGGCTGCCTGCCTACCTATACGAACGGGGTTATAATTGAGAGGAGGTTGGAACTCTTTCTTTCCTTCTTTTTTTCAAGAAGCTCAATGAACGTTATTTTTTATATATTTCTAGTGCTTTTTTTAAAACTAGTGGCTTAACCAACCTCAGGACAAAGCATATCTCTTCCAAATTTCTGAGCTCTCCGACTCTCTCCATCGAGGACACACTTCAATCTCATGCTAACCTGGACTGTACGGTACCCCTGTTCCTTCCATTTCACTCACTCATTTTTACTCGTGCTGCAGGATGAAAGAGACCTCTTTGCTACCAATCACGTGACCTTTCGGCGTCTCATGAATCTCTTCTCCTGATGAGAATATGTATTATTCTAGTATTCATGAATTTAGTAATGACATGAGAGACATGGGGTAGGACAACAGCCTATTCATATTGTGAGTTCCCTCATTTCCAGGTGTGATAAAATTTTAGGCTTTGTGATAATAATTTCTGTTCTATAGGGTGCTGCACGGAGGATGGAAGGGATGATACTCGATGGTATCGTTACTTCATTGGGCCATGCGAGGACGTTGCATGGAAGGCTGATCCGATGTATGGAATCCGATGCCGAGGTTGAGAAGCAAGTGTTGTGGGTGGTTTGAGATTGCTCTTGCGAGGATGTTTCTTGCGCATGGTAGTATGTATGGAGAATACGACATCGACTGATGTTTATACTGTGTTTTACTTTTGCACGTGAGACCATTTATTGGGAGCTGAACTTTGACAGTTGGAAAGTAGATTGAGGCATGGTGATGGTCCCTTGAATTGGCCCTTACAGCATTCAGATTCAAGGTCAGATGCTCCATGACAGTTCTAGAGCTGCATGTATGATCACAGCATTCTACACGTTTGTCTGAAGCGCAGCAAAAGAGGAGTGGCAAGAAAGTTGTCCCATCAGCTTGGGTGAAAGGGGAACTTTCAAGATCGATTTTACTACTGTCATCCCTGTAGACGGGGAAATCAAGAGAATTTGGTGCAGCATAAAAAAAGATTAGCTACCACAGCATCTTTCCCGTCTTTCAATATTGCCGCGTGCTAGGTCACACAGATTCGCGGGAAAGTCGGTCTCATCGTCCTTAGTTCTGGGTAACACAATTCAATACGGCCAAGGCAAAGTGGTCAGAATTTGTCATTGCACAAATTGAAACCATCCCCGTTCATTCCCTTTTCATTTTACCGTCGTGTGAGTTCAGCCACGGAAGGAGTTGGTGTTTAACAGCTCGGAACGGGGCGAGGTACCGCAAGGCCGCTCGGGGGAGCTTGGGAATTTTTGTGTAAGCAGATTTCTCTGCCGAATCACCTCAAAGATACAAGGTGCAGTATTAGTCTTGAGAGAGGTGATGTTTGCGGACTTGTTCGCTGTAGAAGTCTTTGACGATATTTGGTTTCAAAAAAGGCGACATGATCTCGGTGGACCAATAATGTCCGAAACAGCCGCTGGAAGTATCAACGAATTCTCCATGACGCTGTTACGTACAGTAGAATGGGCCCCAAGTTTAGAACAATAGACCAAAACAAGTGATTTACAGGAGAACTGGGGAAGATGGTACCAGAAGTCCGAGTCACGTTTTTATCCTTTTATCCGCAGTATGTCTGGGGAGGATGAGGGGCCTGTTAAGCATAGCATAGCATATGACGTGAGAAAAAGATAACTAAGTTGAAACTTGGTCAATGTATTTGTCTCGTGGTTGTAGGTCCAACAGGTGTCGTAGTCAGGCGTAAGGTGAGTGGGCGTCTGGGTTCCGGTTCTTCTTTTACCGAAACGACCATGACTGTTTCTTACACCTTCGAGATCTTCGTCCGAAACACCATCCTCTCATTCAATAGTAGGTCTTAATTGACTATGAATATGACAACCTGCTTGGCATGGTCTTGAAACATGTTACCAATAGGTCCCCTCATTGTATGGGTTAACTGAAGCCTTAGAAAAGGCTGCTCTAGTAAAATAGCCCCCTGATGTTTTGGTTGCCGGATACAATGTTTTAACGCGACCAGCTCATATGTCATGGAACATTTAAGTGGGTCCTCCAAGTACATAACCTCGGTCCGATCTTCGGAATCCTAACTGGTTGAGGCTTCCTGACGCCTGACTTTTCCCATTGTTTTGAACTTTTCCCCTCACTCCACCTGTTTTAAAAATCCTCTTGGGGTTCTATCGATTTTTGGAGCTGAAGGTTTCACCCGGAGTCAAACCTAGACCATCCAGCCTTCCAGGCATCGGCCAGTGGAGGATCAAGGGTCTACCTCAGCTCTCCTTGCCTTTCATTGATGTATCCTACGTCATAAAGCTGTGTAAAGCCGTTCAGTTAAGTGTTGACGGTGGAAGTAATGAACGTGTTGGCTGTCTGGGATGTTCTGATGTTGCAACGTTAAATGGCTGGCACACCGTCTTTCATCGGTCTCTTTTGGGATGAACTGCTCAAATTTACTAATTCTCACAACCTCATAATGTTTTTGGCTAGGTCATATAGGCCGTATTTTGGGCCGAGGTAGCCTCTTTCGAAGCTCGGATTGTGGGGCGCGTTATGCCGCTGCCGCTTCGTCAGCATTTGACTCGGATAGTTGCAAAGTTACAAGGGTATACACACGCCTAACTAATTGGGGTCTCGGATGTCTTGTAGACGAGGTTATTGTTCGATATTTGGAAGGCCTACCAACAATGCATTGAACATTACTTTTTGAACATTGTCTAGTGGCCGTGAGCTGGAGTCATCAAGGGCTTATTGAGAACTTCTTGTTTAAGGCGGTTTTACGGCTCAATATCCTCCACTTCTGCCCGTAGGTCCATGTGCTCTCGACAAAGCTGTGACTAGACTTAGACTGAGTCGAATGATAATTGGAGCTTGGGCGTAGAATGCGTTCAAAATTAGATTTCGGACACGATCGCCTGTATATGAGTGTCGTTTTATGTACCATGGAAGCCTCAAAAGTTACAACCCACAGAGGAAGGGTATACATGGGCCCTCTTCCGGCTCTGCCGACAAGTCTGCCTTCGGCCCCCTCGGTCGAGAGGGAGGAAGCAGACCCTGTGCTAAGCTATAGGCGTTGTAGGCACGACGATCATGTCGATCCTTCTGGGGACCGAAGTAGCCTAACTGAGTTCTCTGACTCCCATGGCGGTCTACTAACTCCCTTGTCATGCCTTCGTCCTTGTACATGCACGGAAGTAAAAGAGACCGTGGCTGAAGACAGCCAAGATGGGGAACTAGGTTGCTTATGCAAGCCCCGCGAAAAGCGAAAAAAAAAAAAAACAAAGATGACGGATGAGAGACACGTGGGGCCATAGCGATTGCCTCTTGCTTCTTGACAGTCATATCACTTCAACATTGAACTGTTCCGAGAATCTTTGTCCACTCTTGCAACAAGGACGGCGTAACCACACCAAATATCGGCGGGTGATTTTCATGCTCTCAACAGCGGCTTTTGGAGATCGGCGGTGTGGGTATGTCGCTTGATTGGGCATCAGGACCCGAGTCTACCTTTCCCCTCGACGCGTCCACCGTGCAGGAATGCACGGGTACTGTCTTCAGAGAACTGCGAAGTGTCCTTCCAACTCAACCCCTGAGTTTTTCTAGACGCTCGTGTACCTGTCATGGCCTCTCCCGCTGATCACCCCTCGCTTCACCAGGCTCGATGGGCGTAAGAAACATGGACAAGTGCGTATTTTTGTTCTCTTCTGAGCTCATACAGCCTTAAATTTCTTCAGCGGCTAGCCTGACGGCTTTACGCTTCTCCTTCGCCTCACCGAGTTCTCTCCTCGATTTCATTGACGCTTTACGATACCTTTGCTCGGGGCACACGCCGGTTCAACTCATATATAAGAGTCATGCAACTTGAATGAGCTGGAGCACAAACATCCTTCCGCTGCTACGATATCCAGCACCCCCACTTTTAACATCAACTTACCCATCTCGACAACCATGAACCCATTCGCAGGACAGTGGACAACTTCCGGTGGAGGTGCCTCCGTCTTTGGTGCTTTACCATTCGCCAGCCCGCCCTCAGGACCACACCTTGTGCCTTTCAACTTCCGTTTCAAAACGTCCGTTCTCAATAGCGAAGTCGTTGGCCCCAATGATCGCTTGTACTTCCGAGTACAAACGGATGAGCGACAGAACATGTACACTGGGATATCTTCGCAGCAACAGGTCAACGCTGGACATATTGAATGGCGGCCGACGACACTCATCGAGTTCTCATCCGTCATTCAACGGCAGAGAGCGAATGACTGGGTCCAATTAGATTCTCGGACTGGGTGAGAGGATCTAATTTTTGATGCTACTTCGACGTCGAGTGACTCATCTCTACATTCCTCTCTTTCAAGGGCACGACAAACAACGATCGCAGGACGGCACTTTACTTGGGCCGCAGACAATCAACACGTTTATGTGGGTGTTTCATTTTCTGTTTCATCGGCCGCCGGTTTTTTTTTCTAATGATTTTCTATCTCTAGCTACAGTCCACTGGCTCTCACCCTGAAGTCATGGCTCGTATTACACGACAATCCCGCAGTGTCAGTTTAGAGATTGTTGCGCAGGCCTTGTCCGTGCCAGGGATATTGGAGTCTTGTGTTATGGCGACAATTTTATTCCTGAGTGGGAGAGAATTGCAATGATCGGTCATGAATTTCTTATTCTTATTTTATTATCCTTATTGGCCTTAGATCCACATAGTCCTTACTCATTTTGTGGGACCTTGTTTCTCGTTCTCGTTCTCTTGATTTTGATATCACGTGTCGCATATAGAATTGTGCTTATTATATTTTCTAACTAATATAGACCAATGATTCAGGTTTTGTTATGCATGTCCCTTTCACGAGAAATAAAAAGAGAGGGTGCTCGTATGCGCCTTGAATAGCGTGCCTTACTTGATAGGATCAGAGATTTCACCTCGACCATAATTTCATCCTATCAGATCATCATAAAGGATGCCCACCTGCAAGGAAACTGGAACAAGATCCCGCTGAACAGAATTTTCAGCCCACCGAAGGGGTACAAAGTCTACTTCGTATCCATCTCCAAATGCACCCCCTTTGACGGGCCTGGAAAACAAAGTGGCTAAATGTCTGAGTTCATGCTGGTATCACGGCCTAGGGCGGCGTTGGAGAGACTTCATGTCCCCATATCGTTCCCTTGTTCGGAGTGAGTGTGAACGATGGAGGAAGAGGGGTTTTGGGATGATTTAGGTCACCATCAATCGCGAGCTTAATCCATTTTTGTGCCCGTGTTCTCACGGAGCGCATCAAGGGCTGCTTCCAAGGGTTTTTGAGTGAAGGTGCGGAGGATCAAAATGCGAAACTTTCATATTGGTCTTCGAAGATAAGAAACTTCTGCAATTCATATTCATACCCGATCCGAATATGCCAAGCTTTAGCAAGTAAACACAGCAGGACCAGGAATAGTGTAATTCGCTGAATTCATATGTTAGACGCAGTCCTAACAGCCCCGAAAGGAAAGCCGAAGACATACTGAGAACCGGGTAGTAGATGTTGACAGTGATGCCGGGATCCGTTGCTGGATAACAAAGTATTGGGAATGATGCTCAAAGATGTTCGCAGTTAACGAGAACGAACTCACACTTGTAGGCACCCGGGAAGGAGACGGTCGCCGGGCTGGTCGAGCCTCCTCCAGTAACTTCGATTTGGGCACTATCATAATCGCAAAATCAGCACAGGGAATAAAGGTATCATAACATGTCGGCGCACCATTCCATCTGTAAAGAAGTTATGACATGTATTATTGAGAAAAATGTGAATAAGACTCACGTAGAATTGAGCACCTATATAATCATGAGGGTCGGTTGTGCATCATTGGGAGGAACACGAACCAGGATATCCACTTGCAGCATGTAAGGCAATAAGCTCATGTCTCATCAAGTACTGTCCAGAAGCAATACACTTTGGAACTAAATGAGATTAAGTTGCGGGTTCAGGCACTGTCAAGATTTCTAGGGGAACGTACTAGTGAAGGTAACTTGACCCTTAGCTGCGATCATCTTATCGACTCCCCAGACTTGTGAGGTCGGTTCGAGACCATCGTGATAAATTTTAAACCTCGAATATAATCAAATTCAACCTCCTTGTCTCAGCAAAAACAATTCAATGAAAGGTTCCTACCACTTTAAGCCGGTGACTGTTGTAGTCAGCGCACTGTCAACTTTCGCCCTAGTTTATTATAAACCTATGATGCCTGGGATTGATTTGGATGTTCTTTTCTTACAGGTAAGTCAGGACAGGTCCATGGTGCGATGGATCTGGTGGTGAGATGTTTGTTTCAAGCGCCCTGCAGAATGAGGATGAATACGAACCGATTGGATCGGTGCTATCTGCACTAGTACTTGTCAAAGTCCAATGCCATTGAGTGGTCACAGTTCCACCAGCAGGCACAGAAATGATTTTGGTGGAGAGTGGAGTGACGAGAGGATTGATACCGCCATTACAGATAATATCTAACTGGAGCGTAAGAAATATGGATAGATAAAGGACTAAAAAGTACCGTTGGAAGTTACATCTTGAATGGGCTAAGGGAAACTCGACATTCAGGAGAAATTTCATTGTTTGAGTGAGTTCCGAAAGCTTACTCCATCATAAGAGGGGTAGCGAACACCTTGCAGGCGACCTTGATCAACTCCGTTAACAAAAACTTGCTAAGAGTTTGTCAGCACAAGCAGTGGAAATTTTTGACAAATGAACCGACTTGGAAGATGCTGTGGGCGGATGCGCTGGCAATGCCGAGTCCGAAGGCAACAAACGACTTCATCTCTTCAGAACTTACAAGAAAGACAAATGAAGCAGCAGGTAATGCTTTATACTCAAGGCACCGGAGAATCTGGTCAGCTCGAGGACTTCGAACCCTAGTCGCATGATGCTCTGGATGAAGCTCGGATGCTGGACGACAAGATCAACAGACGCACAATACGAGGCATTTAGCAATGCTGTGAATGTCAAATATGAAATTATTCAAGGTAGTCACAAAAAAGGGGGAGAGAGAAACGACAGAATTTGGTATTGAGTCTCTGAAGGATTTTAGGGATTTGTATACTTATCCATGAATGTGAGCATACAAATGACCCAGACTTGGGAATTGGGGCCTTGCCGAAACCCCGAAGGTAAAATTGGCACACAGCGCTAGGTCATGACAGAGTGGGGAGGATAAACGCCGGAGATCCAAACGCAGAAAGAGGCTCGTGGCACTTGGGCCTTAGCGGAGGCACAGCGCTGATGAAAGATAACAAGTAGACTTGACTAGAAGCGACTCTCAAGGGAGATACAAAAGGGGTTACTGTGAAGATGTTGGTGACAGAACAGATGGATGAGCAAATACTAACCACCTAGAAGCATTCTCCGAACCCTGAATGTCGCTTATACCACGATGCCACGAGCTAGAAGGCAATCCGACGTCGATGGTTGTAGCACAATTCCCTGAAATGACAGTCAGCCGAACGCAAGGAAGCAAGAATTTGAACAGCCAGTCGTCCAAATTGGCAAGCTGAGGGTTCATTTTCCAGTGGGTGGTTTGCACTACACTTAGCCGAAGATATACAAGAGCTCATGTTTAAGAGGACAGAACATTGTTCGCATTCCACCTTTTCATGAATTGACATGGTGGAGATTGGTCAAAGGAAATCCGGAAGTAATGGGTCAACATCACCCCCTCAAATGGACCAGGATGGGCAACACCTTATCAGCCTCATCAGTTCGTGAATAACCTATGACACAGTTGTTGATGAATTTTAAACGCGTGGCTATTTTAAATCGCAAAACGAGCAAATGTAGCAAGAAAACAAAAGACCAGTTCATTCAACGCGGCTAAACTAGGCGTTCAAGCATATACAAGTCATACGCTTGAGTAATTTTCCCATAACTAGCAACATCCCTTGGTCGACCTTTCAATGATACTGCAGCTGGATACCTAACCTCTCCTTCTTTCCCAGACCAGTCAAAGTCCATCATTTTTACGGCGGGGGGTTTGGTGCCGGTCAGGAAGAAGTTTGGTAGCCTAACGTCTCCGTGAACGAAACCATGGGAGTGCAACAACTTGACGATATTCGATGCCTGGATATAGAAATCTGCAGGGAGAGAGTCTTGCTGTGCTAACTCGTAAGCCGTTGAACCTTCGAGGAACTCCATGACCACCATTTTCAGATTCCCGTAAGATGGACCATTGCTAGAAGTTTTAAGTGGACCATAGTAAAGGAGATGAGGTGCTAGGGGAAGCTTTTGCTCAGCGAGGAAACTGTGAACCACTTCGCCGTACGATTGGACAAATTTTACTACAATTGTGCGTGGCTCTTGTTCGAGAGTATGACATTTGAAGACGACACAGGTGGAATCCATTTCCAAGGGTTTGATATAACGGAATTTAACGTCTCGACCGTCCTCTTTGAAGCATGAAATGAAAGGGAAGAATCTTGATGGATTGTCCAGGATAGCATCCGCTTGAGTGATAGCTTGATGGTGAGCTTCAAGACGTTTGAGACTTGTATTCAGCGCTTGAAACACACGGGAAACATGGTGGCTATGGGAATCGTTGAGGACTGAGTCGTTTCCAATCCACACGAAGTCGGTTAGACGCTGGACAATGCACTTGTCCGTGATGACACCCCCGAGAACAGCCATCCAGGGGCCGGCAATCGCGAGCAAAAATGTGGGACAGCAGCTTTGTTTAAAATGTTGGTTCTTGTTGGGATTTCTCTCGTAAGCACCTGTTCAGAGGCTCGCTCGGTAAGTTCGGGGGGGGAAATTATTTTGTTATTCCTTATTATTGTAGCTACTTTCGCTGTCCTTATATACTGTATGTACAAAACTAATCGAAGGTTCTCGTAGTCCATAGAAAGTTCTCGTGCATTCTTTGTATTAGTAAATGCCGAGGCGCTTACTCAGCGCTTATTCTAACAGTTCTAACGTTCGATTTATTAGTGTCAAGATTGATAAGAAAGTAAATCCATGACGTACCGCCTTTTGAGCCCAATATCTGAGCATGGTTAACGACAATTGTGTAGTTAAATCACCAACGTCTCCTAATGTCGGTCGCCATTCGGAGAGCACTTTCGCGATGTTTTTCTCGGACAGCACAGCACCGTCTGGAGATGTTTCGTCCTGGTTGAATATGGACAGTACTTTGGTACCAAATATTTTCTGGAGCATGGGCCGCAAATCCTCAGAAAGGGTGTCCTCGTCTTGGTAGACTCCCGACAAAGTCTCCATAAGACCAAGCGTGGCTTGAAGAGTATCGGGAGCGACCTCGAGATCTGGGTTTGCAAGATCTTCCAAGAAATGAGAGAATACGGGATGATATAGCTGTAAAGGCGGGGCTATGGGCACTTCTGCACTAGTTTCTTCTGCCAAGTATCGGCCGTCATAGATAGGGTGCTGAGATGCTTGAAGCCTGCGATATTCATTTGATGAATAGGACGTGGAAGGATGCTGCATTGTTCTTGTATAAGAGATAAGGCGATCCAAGCCTTAGAAAATATCAGCACCGAATTGTAACAAAGGGAAAAAGAAAACTTGTGCATTTGCATTCGGCCGATAGCATCAAGGGTCTCATTTTCATGCTCCTCCACATTCACTGCTCCTTGACCCAGTTTGTACGTATAGAAAACGTAAATCTGTCCGCTTTGGGGATTTTGAGGGAGAAGGGTCGATACTAGACTGAGGAGGTCCATGCGTCTAACCGCTACATCCTGAATATCAGTACAACGGTTTAACGCTGTGCGGTCTTCTAGAGTAATATCAATCGTTTTCTTTATCTACACAACCATTTGAAGATATTCCCAAGAGCCCGCAATAAATTGTTACCTGCCAAAGCCACAACAACGACGGGTCAAAGTCAGAGGGCAACTGGGCACAAAGATAGTCTTTGAGCGTGACAAGAGTAGTTTCTTCGTCGTATGGGAGTTTGAGGGGATCGCTGGTCGTCGCGGTATTAAAAGGGAGCACCCAGATTGTCGAAGCCGGCGCTGACATAGTGGTTGATGACGACTTTGTAATTCGTTTGGATCACTTCTGCTTCCGGCTTCATCTCTTGTTCTGGACTTCTACTACGCGTAGGTCGTTCTCTTTTTTTTTTTTATGTCCTTGCTAAGCTCCCTGCTTTTCAGACATGGACGTGACGGCATCTCCGATGTCCACGAATTCAAATGCGGCAGCATATCGCCTCCCTGCAGAAATCATATGTTCAATCTTACTCTCTCATCGAAACTTGGTTCTCAGAGATCCAGACACGTCGGGGCCTAATGTCGTTCCGTGGATCTCCCCAAGCCAGACATGCTCTCTTTGGCGGGCTGCAGCCCTGGACTGCTGCACCCTGTGGGACACTTTGCTACTCTACAATACAGAAGCTACAGGGGCTCTTCTGTCGAGGTCAAGAGACGTACCACTTCACGTTGGATGGAATAGATCCGCCCCTACTCCAGCGAATCCTTTCAACTGGATGGCTCAAACAGAAACGATATCCAATTCTCTTGTCTCCGCTCTGAAACACAGTCAGAGAATTGCTACTTTAAACACTTGGATGTTTTTTCTGATCGATTGGGAGACATCCTCTGATCAAATTATGTCGGCCTTCTTAGGAGCAACCTTTCCCGCTCTCCGTTCGCTCGATGTAATTGGTGGAACCATACGTCCTACCCCAGCACTGTGTGAATGGCTTGCATGCTTTGTTTCCAGACTCATTGAACATCCATCATGTGCTCTCTCTCATATCAGCCTCGATAATTGCCCACCATCAGCTTGGTCCATGCTCAAGACGCCAACGTTGCGAGAGCTTCAGTGGTTCGGGTCCGATGGATACTTGCCGGATCTCATGCCGGTTCTCGAGAGCAACCCTACATTGGAGAGTGTTACTGTCAGCGTCGCCGGTCGTCAGGGATATTCCATATGGCGCACCCATCCACCGTTTTCGCTGCCCAAACTTCAAAAGTTGATCCTCCTTGGAATATTGCCCTCTGGCATCCTTCACTTCTTAGAGGGAGTTCACTCTAATCCGACTCAAATGCTTACGATGGTCGAGGTGCCAATTTCGCACTGGAGCAACAACATAGAACAGCTTGCGTCTGTTGTGAAGCATCTTTCCTCCATGCTAGGGAGTTCGTCAAAGACATCCCCTCAAATTCTGCGTTCAGCTGTATACCAGCTAAATCAGAGAGAGGACCAAATTCAATTCGCTCGCTCCTCTCGCCCCCGTCCAAACGTCGACTTTTCTTTGGACTCTTCCATTCATTACTCGACAGGTTATAGAGGGTTACGGGACTGGTCAGGTGATATTGCCTTTAGTTTAGAAATGGACCCTCAGGATCCCGACGACTTTGATGCTGTGCCCAAATTTCTTCACTGTCTACTCCCATTTGTATCTCACATCGAGACCATATATTTGGATCTATCCAAGTTTCACCCCGGTCGCCAAATCAAAGCCTTCGGTCACTGGATGGAATATTCTGCGACGTTTGAGACGTTGAAGCGACTCGAGATCTTTTTTGGAGAGCATATTTGTGACTCAGTTAGTTATTTGCTTCCCCGCCCCCCAGCGTGGCCTTCCCTTGAGGAGGTGTCCATCGTCGGGTCAGAGCTCACAGTGAGTCTTTGGGTGAAGCCATGGCTCGAGCAGAGGGAGTCGGCGGGATTTGTTCTCAAGATGCTAGTGATAAAACGCGGCGATGAAGCAAATTTGATGAGCGAGGTTCAGAAGAGCTTTGAAGGATTGGCGATAGATATTGATATTCAAAACTGAGCTGTGGATTTTTTCTAGCGAATGAATTTGTTTATGTGAAATATTATGCATTATCTGTATTATCTACCAATTTTGTGGGTTAAATGTAAGCAATTATGCAGTGATGAAAGTTGGAAAGAAGTCTTGGTGCCAGTGGGCCAGCGTCAATTTGGTTTGAGCCTTGTTCCCGACCACGACCTGTGTTGTCCCTGCAGCCCTCCACCGATGCACCACTACCGAAGTTTTCGTCTCTTCACATTCAGATTTCGTCTCTCAAGTTCCTGCGACCTTTCAGTCATGGCTTGTCCAGGACTTAGGCTCACACGAGAATTCAAGGGTTGCCAGGACTGTCAGTTTTCTCCCTTCTCTTCCATTTATATATCGAGATCCTAAATGAGGTTGTTGTCTTAGTTTGCTCGTTATGATCCCGCCGACAGCTCTTCCCTCCAAACTCGCAAGGAGAGACGCGCTGCCGGGAACTCAAAGTGTGTCTTCAAACGTTCGAAATTCGACACTCTGGCATTTTGGTGGACGATTCCTTCGCATAAGCCGCATGTTTTTCATTGAGCTTAGATCGTTGTACGTGCACGTTCTCTTCCTTCCGTGAAAAAATCTGTTGTTCATCCTTTGCTCCTTCAGATAGTCACAGATATTTTTACTAGTCGCTTTGTGAGGATATCCCTCCTCTTTACTCCACTGCCCAAGCCATTCTTCTCAAGACTAAGCGATTCCCTGTAAGGTAGGGCATTCAATCGAGACGCTCTGTGGCCGTCCGTTAACCCTGTAGATAGAGGAAATCAGCCATGGACGCATTTCGTTTTCGGATTGAACCATAAGAATTGCCAGTGCCAATGAGTTATCGAAGGTATTGAACGGGTTGGAGTTTGTGGAGTTTTTGAAGAGAAGGAACTAGGGATTTCAAGCAGCGGCTGTACCCGAGGTAGAACGAAGTTTCTGACACTAAATTATCATTCTCGCTGACCCAGTATTCAGCTTCCCATCAAAGAATTTCGAAAAGTACGCTGTGGATGCGGACGAAACACACATGCGCCCAAGCCGCAGTCGCACGTGATCACTTCGTATTTCGTGTTGCTTGAAGGACAGCCGACGCTCGAGGTTAGCTGCGTCCTATTACTCTCAATGACCGTCCGTTCATTTGATTACGATAGCATCACTCATCTGGGCTCCGTCATGTCCCACTTCTTGAAGATGCCGGCCGAGGATACGAAATACGCATTTTCGCCTGCTGCGCCAAGGCGATATAAAAGTCGTCGCCTTTTCAGTCGCTCATCACATTCAATCTCTTTTCACACTCGCATCCTTTTACAATGACCTCCCACCACCCTACCTACCTCGTCTTTGGCGCAACTGGAAAACAGGGGGGCGCAACAGTCTCAGCTCTTCTCGCCAAACTTCCCGCCTCTTCCATTTGTATCCTCACCCGAAACCCTTCTTCCGCTGCCGCCCAACGTCTCGCATCGAAAGGCGTTCAAGTCTTCAAAGGCGACATGTCCGACATTCTGTCGCTTATTTCTGCCCTGGGAAACGTCACAGCCCTCCATCTCGTCACGGACTACACACGTGGAGCAGACGTTGAAATTTCGGAGGCGAAGAATGTTATTACCGCTGCAAGGAAATGCGGAGTTCACCATATCGTTTTTTCGAGTGTCGACGGCGAAGGTGCTGGTGTACCTCACTGGGAATCTAAATTCCAAATCGAGAAGATGGTGAAGGAAACGGATATGAATTGGACAATACTTCGACCTTCGATGTTTATGGACAATTTCCCCGTTGACCCTGGCATGGGTCGCACTGCCATGCTTGGGGTGTTCGATTCTGGGGCTGGAGGAAACAAAATTTCTGTTGTTGCGACAGAGGATATTGGGTGGTTTGCTGCCGAGGCAATGACGAACCCTCAGGAGTACGGTAGACGAGTGGTGAATTTGGCTGGGGATTGTTTGACTGTGACAGAGATGACAAAGGTGTATAAGACTGTTCAGGGGGATAAGGCCTGCAAGATTTGGATCCCCCAGACGCTGTTGTATGGAGTTTTGCCCGCGGACATGGCTGCTATGATGAAGGTATGTTTTGAGTCCCCTCATTTTGAGCTATTACTGATAATCTGTGTAGTTCATGCGCGACCACAAGTCGAGTCCAGACATTAATGGACTGAGAGAGCAGCATCCTGGGTTGTTGAATTTTGAGGGTTGGCTGCGGTTAAGAACAGCAGGCAGTGATGATGTTGGACAAACGCCCCCTGAAAAATCAGAACAGCTCTCATAAATACTCTTTCTATTTCTACGGTTCCGTTTTCCAATAATCCAGTCTCCTAGATCCATAACTCTCGTATTTTATGCTGTCGAATACTCCTCATCTTTCTGCCGTAACGATTCATATTCTGTTGAACCTGTGTGTTGATAGTCAGCCCGAAAGGGCAGGGACACCTCAAAGCTCAGAGGCTCCATTTCATCCCGCTGCCTTTCCCATTCTACCCGCCGCTTTTTCCTTGCCTCTTCCTCTTCTTCATCCTCTATAACACCAAGAAGATGTTGTCGTATAAATGCCACCACCCCAGCCTCAGCCTCTCCTGGTTGTCCTCCTTCACAATGGAAATTTGGGTATCGTTCTCGTGTTGCGCGACGGAGACGACCTCGAATAAACAAATGAACAAACCCAAAACGGGAGAGGGGCCGTATTCCTAAAAAACAATTGTCATCACCATAAAAATGGAGATTGAGTGTATTACCTATGAGAAAATAAAGCAAACTACCGCCAAACACTAATGCAAAGAAGCCATTCCCAAATGTCCAGAGACCACCAATGGATGCTAAAGCGTCAAGCACGGTATTGTCAGTGTACTCCCTAACGCCAGTTTCTATCAAGTCAACTACAGGGGAATATCGGTATTTGAGGTAGGATATATTGCTGGGAACAGTGTAGAGGGGATCTTGAGAGAGGTACTTGATCTCTCCAACCGTAGTTTGCATCGACTATGGACGGATGTTAATTATGAAGTAGACAGACATGTTTCAGGGGCACATACGCTAGTAAATCCGAATGAGTTGAGCGTTGACTTACGCACGAATTCGTGTTGGTAGAACACGCCATCTCCTTGAAGCGCCTGATTTCGCCGTAATGCTGCTTTCGGGATCCGGTTGATTGTGCTTGTATCAATTTGGCCATCTGCAATACTGACATAAACCCCATGGTCGTAGTCCGGGCCATCGAATGCTCCGATCTGAACGCCTCGTTCGAAATCGACCTGGACTTGAACCTGGCAAGCCTCGGGGACGTCATCCAACCCTAATTGTAGATCAGCCATCAGACTCCAGATAATTCGCAGGAGGTACTATACCGAACGAGCAGTTCCAAGAACTGTGGCGGGTAAAATTCCTGACAGGCCCGTCCTCCGAAAAAGGAAGGGTGCAATTATAAGTAATGTTATCGTTACTGCAAACTTGCGTGACTTGAATGAATTCCACGCGGTTGTCGAGAAATGCAGCTAAGCCCCCCTTATTCACATTGTTGTATGTCTTTGTGGGGGTCTATTATGATTCAGCCGAGGCGAAAGGTGCGAATAGAGTAATAGCTTACGATAAGAACATAATACCAATTGAAGGAACCGCTAAGCTGTTTTGGGTCATTTAGCGTGAAGGGTTTCAAGGTAATTTCGTTTCGACTGGACGTCATGTCCCGAGAAATGAGGATAGCTGAGAACGTGACCAGCCCAGCCAGGGCTGCATTGGCAAGGATGCCCCTCAATGACTTAACAATAGCAGGTTCCCCTCTGTGTCAGAAAATTAGGATGTAAAACAAGGCGTATGAGAAAACGGAAGAACCTAAGGGAGAGATTTTCCCAAGCATTTCTTCCTAATAGTAGAGCCATTCTACTTGACCCCTTATCGTAGTTTGGAACGAGATTGAGTGGTTCGTGGGCTCGGCTTCCAGATTGTACAACATCCCAGATGCGGAATGCAAGTAACAAGGAGAGCAGGATCCGCTCAGTGATATTTATCGCAACAAGAGCTGAAAATGAGCCGACTTCTCTCCCAAATCCCAAGACTGAACAGAACCGTCAACCCAAATACATCTCAGCATAGATTACACGCAGTGACAGACTTACGAACGGTTTCAAAGAGAATAAGACCAAAATCCATTCCTCTTGATAGAAACCGGGTAACAAAAAACCTATATTTTGATAATTACTTCCATTCAAATTAGACTGACTGACCAAACCTGCCCCAGCAAATGGTGTACCAGGGATACACTGAGAGAAAATAATATTGTCGCGATATACGGTGCGCGTTCTGCATCTCCGAAGTCACGATCTTCCTCGAATATTTTAAAATTGACGGCTATCGTTGCCAAATGCGTGATAGTCACCGCAACATACAGTTTGGCCACAATCAATCTAGGTTGGGTGAAGGCCATTCTGTCACTACGTCGTCATAAGAGTTGTGCTCATCATGAAGATGAACACTTTCGTTACCTGCGGGACTTCCGATACACACGCGGATATAGAGTCTGAGAAGGCGCTCGTAAGCCGAGCCAAATCCCTCCATCAAAGCCTATAATATCCATAAGTTGTATAACAAGAAGGAAAAGTGCTGGAAGAATATAGAGAAAAGAGATTGTGAACCACTGGCTGAGATTACGGTCGACCTGATCAACATAGGTTAACCATGTTCCTCAAAACCTAGACGAGCAGCGCACAAAAATTTTCCAAAAAACTAAAGAGGAATAAGTGTTAACTATTCGAGCTAATGTAAATATCATACCAAAGCCAAATTCACCAAACTGGAAAAGAAGGTCTAGAACTTTTGGGATTGAGCAGCGGGTATACCACCAGACACTAAGAACAGATAGTAGGAGAAAAATTTAACTAGGAAATTACACGTACCACCAGCAACAACGAAATATCAGTATCAAGAAAGCGATCAGAAAACCCATGCAAACGGCAATTTCTTGGCTGTCAGCTCTATTAGAGCCGGTGTCTTCATCCGGCGACGAGACTTGGTGATCTAGGTAGGTATATAGCTCGGCAGTCGCACGCAGCGAACCTCCCAATAGCACTGCAATCAAAATGGATATCAAAGAGAAAGCGACTGTACGGGTCGCTTCGCTGATGTACACCATTGAGAGCCTTTTCGCGCGGAATGGCCGGAGCATTGTCCCACTCGTCAAATCGTGAGGCCCTTTGAATTTCGGAGAGCTTTATAAGACTCCAGACGATCCATCAGAACATCGGCGTTCATATTCTTGTCCTGCCAAACGCAAAGGTAATACAAGTGCTTCGGAGTCATGTCAGCTCCTTTGTGCTTCTTTCAAACAAAATTCGCCTTAATCCCGCAAATCAGAAAATTCAGAGAAAGTAACGCCTGATTCTTCCTTAAACTAATCATCAAGAAAGTAACTTCCAGAGATAGTTGTGGTATTGCTTGGAATAATGTAGAAGGAATCTTGAGAAAGATACTTGACTTCTTCAACGGTGGCTGCTGTTGACTACGAACGAATGTCAAATACAAAGACGTAGACTTGTTGTTAGGGCACATACCCTAGTGAAATCCGATTGAGTTTAATGTTGACTTACAGACAATCTCGTTCTGGGGACGGTAAGATCTCTTACCTGATTTCTCAAATGGTACAGCATGGATCAATGATATCGAAGGTTACTTTGGTTATCTTTTCTTTGGAATATGTATAAGAATTTTGGGCGACTTGATCTACATATATACTACAGCACATAGTCTTGTAGGCCAACGAGAAACTGATACAGTTTGGTAGTCAAATTCTCTTTACACTGGTGGTGGTTTTCCGTTTGGAAACCCGTCAGTACAAGGCGCTTCTAGCTTCGCTTCCGAAATAGGCTGACTAACAACATCCTCGTACCCTAACAAAACGCCGTCACCATCTGGTTCATATGCATCCCAGCCCAGCGCTGGTAAACCGTTAACCGGATCCTCCGCAAACGCAAGCCAATAATCCTGCATCTTTTCCGAGACTGCCAACTCGAACGGGGTTGAGGCACCTCTATAGTCGCCAGATGTTCCAAAGATGAGTGGGAGCTCTGACGCATGGTAGGCTCCCTCCCACCATTGAGGAGATATGTTGCTAAAGTTACCACCGTAGAGGTAGCGGAATGTGGGTGCTTTGGCTGTGTAGCGATCTTGTGCTTCTAATACAACACGGCAGAAGAAACTGAGTGTTGCTTGGTCTGCCAGTGTCATATTTGGGCCATAGGTCTGATTGTAGGGAAGTATGGCTGCTGTAGCCTCGTCTACAGTCGTTCCAGTAATGGTCGGCATGCGAGTGAATTTCCCGGCCAAGGCCCTCTCCGTGTAATTCGCAAACCTGGTGCGGCCATCCACGATAGGATGGAAAATAAGGGCAGGTTCAGTGTCGGCGTTGGCCCGCTCCTCTAAAAATGCGATGATGTCCCTAGAGCTAACCTTTCGAAGGCAGTCAACTTCCACCTCAGCGCTGAGATTGTCGCATCCAAAATGGTTGGCAACGAAAGTAAAGTTCGACTGGTCGGGGAAGGAGCTGACTCCGTGCCATGCACCTCCGGAACCCGCTATGAAGCCCTTCGCAATGGGATCTTCTGGATATGCGAAGTCGAGGTACTCGACCGACACACCACCGGCGGAGTGGCCCCAAAGCGTGATGCGATTCGGGTCGCCACCAAAATTAGCTATGTTCGAACGAACCCATTCAAGTCCAAGACGCTGATCGAGAAGTCCTAGATTCTGCTCACTATCCTTCAGACCCGCAGCATTTGGGAAGCCGAAAATGCCCGCACGATAGCTACGACTTGGTTACTCGAGATGGTCAGCTGAATTTAGAGAATGCTTACGCAATGCCGACCACAATATGTCGCTGACTCCTTTCAACCCAGGAAGTGGGAATCTGGTATGGAACGTTTCCGCCTCCCGACTCAAATCCCCCGCCGTAGATCCAGACGAGAACGGGGAGCGACTCGCCGTCATGAATATGCTTGTTCGGCGCCCACACGTTGATGATTAAGCAGTCCTCACCGTCCAATTCTTGGGATGTCTCGAACTCAGGCGCATCTGTGTTCCATACGGTGCTGAAATTGTAGAGGATCTGGGGACAGTTGTGGCCGAAGGTTGTAGCATTGAAGATGTTTGCCTCTTTCGATTTCAGCGTTGGTGGAAGCCATCGTCGCGTTCCAACTGGTTGTTCAGCAAATGGTACGCCGAGGAATTGAGCAACATTCGGATAGCTGTCTTCAATAAAGCCAGCCACCAACCCGGAAGTGGTATCCACAGTTGGACCTTTGTGGTGGCCAGCCGCTGCAATTGATATCCCAGAGGCACCAAAGAGGAACCATGCAAGGAGATACATGACGTACACGAAGACTTAGAATTTCTGGGCTCGACCTCCCTTTATATTTGTTGCCGGAGATCATTGAATCTTGATGAATGTGATGTGAGAGAGATGGAAACAGATAAGGGTCGGCATATGTGCGTGGTCGGTAAATGTGGTGCGTTATCACTGTACTACGTAAGTATTGCCAATTTCTCTTCGACTTCCGTTTTCTATGCTGTCTTTCTTTCAGACGACACGACTGTCGTCATCTTTGTGTTCCGACCTGGGCAGATAAAGGAAGGGGTAGAATTCAAGGCAAACAACCTTTCTTCAGCGGCGTCCAATTACCAAACAAATTCCTTCAAACATGCAGATAGTTTACTTCGAAAGTCTCTCGATTAGCCTATACACGAATTCACAAAAAGTGGAAACGAATTGAACCCCAACCGTTGCACTCTACCTCTGGCTTTGTTCGCTCTGCGACCATCCGACCCAGCTGCGATAATCATTAACGGAATCTACAATCCTTTTATGCTGTTTGTTCTGCTAAGCCATAGGCTATGAGGAATTCGTTACAGTCAAGAGAAGCAGGTCGCGATGGTGGTTGACAAATGACTCTTGAAGAATGAGAATAGCTTCAACACAATTTCCTTTCATTCGACAAAGCCAATATGTCTCCATTGTTCTATAGTTCTTGCATTTTGTAAGTTTGATTACTCCACATCATTTTTGCTGTATTATTTATGTTATGTTGAATCTGCGGGTTGATGGTCAACCCGAAAAGGCTGAGATACCTCAAAGCTAAGAGGCTCCATTTCATCTCGTTGCCGTTCCCATTCTGCTCTCCGTTTTCTTCGTTCTATTTCCTCTTCTTCATCCTCTATTACACCAAGAAGGTGCTGTCGTATAAATGCCACAACTCCAGCTTCGGACTCTCCTGGCTGTCCACCCTCACAATGGAAGTTTGGGTATTGTTCTCGCGTTGCACGACGAAGGCGAGCCTGAATAAAAAAATGAACAAGCCCAAAACGGGAAAGGGGTCCCATTCCTGAAAAGAATTATCAGCAATATACGAAAATTTGAGACCTGACATACCGATGAGGAAATAAAGCAAGCCACCACCAAAAACTAGCGCAAAGAATCCATTACCAAATGTCCAGAGACCACCAATAGCTGCTAAAGCATCAAGGACGGTGTTGTCCGTGTACTCTCTAACACCAGTCTCTATGTAATCAGCTAAAGGTGAATATCGGTAATTAAGATAAGAGACGTTATTGGGAACGACATAGAAAGGATCCTGAGAAAGGTATTTGATCTTTCCAACAGTCGTTTGTATTAACTGGTGATGAAAGTTAGGGAAGCTAACATCAGACTCGTGAGAAAGAAACTTACACCGGTAAACCCAAACGAGTTTAACGTTGATGTACGAACAAACTCGGGTCTGTAGAAGACAAGATCTCCTCGAAGAGCCTGATTCCTTCGCACGGCCGCTTTTGGAACCCGGTTGATTGTATTCGTGTCCATTTGGCGGTCTGCAATCCTAACATAGACCCCATGGTTGTAATCTGGGCCTTTGAATACTCCAATATCTGCACCTCTTTCGAATTCAACCTGAACTTGAATTTGGCAAGCCATAGGGGGGATACTCGGCACTGATTGTACATCAATCTTTGGGGTCCCATACAAACTGAAGGAAAGGCCATACCAAACGAACAGTTCCAAGACCTGTGGCGTGGAAAATTTCCTCTTGCATGATCCATCCCAAAAGGAAGGGTGCAATTGTAAGGAACGTTATCTGTACTGCAACTTTGCGTGACTTGAATAAATTCCAGGTGGTTATCCAGAAATGAAGCTAGGCCTTCCTCATACACATTATTGTACGTCCTTATAGGTGTCTAAATGCCACTCAACAAAAGCTATAAGAAGGAATGAAATCGTTGCTTACGATAAGAACATAATGCCAATGTAAGGAGCTGCTAAGCTGCTTTGGATTATTGAGGGTGAAGGCTTTCGATGTGATCTCGTTTTGGCTTGAAGTTAAGTCACGAGAAATGAGGATGGCCGAGAAGGAGACCAGGCCAGTAAGAGCTGCAATAGCAAGGATACCCCTTAAGAACTTGACAATAACAGGTTCTCCTCTATGTTCAAAATTTGAGTCGTGAAGAGGACACGTAAAGGAAGGGGAAAACCTAAGTGAGAGATTCTCCCAAGCATTTCGTCCTAATAGCAAAGCCACCCTACTTGATCCTTTGTTGTAGCTTGGAAGGAGATTGAATGGTTCATCAGCCCGGCCTCCACATTGCACAACATCCCATATGCGAAATGCAAGCAGCAAAGAGAGCAGCGCGCGCTCAGAAATATTCATTGCAACAAGAGCTAGGAATGGGATGAAGTCATTTCCGACTCCCAACACTGTGAAAAAATTAGAATTATAGGAGCATCTAGCGCTTGCGATTCAGACTTACGAACAATTTCGAGGACAATAAGACCAAAATCCAGACCTCTTGGCAGAAACCAGGTGACCAAAAACCTACATTCAATATTCATTCCTGATCAAAACGAAGTCAATGACCAAACATACGCCAGCAAATGATGCATCAGAGATGCACTGAGCGAGACTAAGACAATCACAATGTACTTTGCGCCTTTTGGGGTGCCTGAGCCTTGATCCTCCTCAATTAATGCGCGATGGTCACTGCAAGGTAAAGTTTGGCCACAATCAACCGAGGTTGTGTACGAGCCATTCTGCCGCTCTACCAGATTTTAGAACCCGGCTCATCATAAAGAGAAATAGCTTCATTACCTGACGGACTTCAGAGAGACAAGCGGATATGAGGTCTGAGAAGGCGACCGTAAGCCAAGCCAGATCCTTCCGTCAAAGCGTACAATATCTACAATTAGTTTGACCAGAAGGAACAGAGCTGACGGAATGTAGAGAGGGACGATTGTGAACAGCGGGCTGATATCAGGTATAGTCTGCTCAGGATCCGTTACCCATGTTCATAAGGAAATGAGGAAGAATCGCACAAAAACCCTCCAAAAAACTAGGGGGGAATAAATATCGGCTAATCAAGGTAAAGCGAATTTCATACCAAAGCCAATTTCTCCACACTGTAAAAGAAGATCTAGACCTCTTGGAATTGAGCGGCGAGCCAACCCCCAAACACTAGGAACAAATGAGTGAGATACAAAGTCGAAGAGAAAATGAATTCGGCCATGCAACATACCGCCAGCAGCAACGAAATATTAGCATCAAGAAAGCGATCAGGAAAGCCGTCTGAACGGCGATGACCTGGCTCCCAACCCGGCTCGACTTAACGTCTTCATGCGTTGACGAGCCTTGGCGGTATAAGTAGGCATATAAACTGGTTGCAACGAGCAGAGTATTTCCCAACAGCAATGCAATTACAACGAAGGACAAGGAGAATGCGATTGTACGGGTCGCTTCGCTGTGGAAGGCCACTGAAAACCATTTTGCGCGGAATGGCCGGAGCATTCTTCTAACTATCAAGCGGTGGAGCGACTTGAATTCCAAAGAGATTTATAGTACTCACGCGGATCCATCAGAACATCGATGTTTATATTCTTGTCCTGCCAAGGCAAGGATATGCAATCAGAGTGGGTAATAGTGTTGAAGTTTGAGCGGGACTGACCTCAGAGAACTGGCTGAAAAAAAACCCAAGATACCTCCATGACTGAACATTGTCATCGCGTAGAGAAAGAGTTGAACTACTTAGTGCTCATATCAGCACTTCCGTTCAGGCGCCTTCCTTGCTTTCAACAGATTCCACCTTGCACCCGCAAATCAGAAAATTGGGAGCTTGCCCTGTTTCTCAGGGAACGTAACGACTGACTATTCTTTATAATGAACCAGCAACAATTCAACATCTGGAGAATAACTGGACAATTTTTCCAATCCGATGAAATGAATGAGCCCGAAGGCGAACAATGTGGAAAAAAAAACATACAGTGACGGAAAGAAAGAACGGCCAAGATCTCAGGAAGAAAGGAATATCACAAACAGACAGAGAAGATGATATTTACCAATGGCAAAGGTGTTTTCCGCGGCGAAGCCATCGCCAAGGCAAGAGGACGATCAAAAACGTCCGCACTTGAGAAGGAATTCATTCAAGCGAAGTCTTGTGTTACAAATGAAAGAACGTGATTTCGAAGACTAATAGAAGACGAGTGACGCGCGAACGAGAATCCAGTGGCGACTGTATTCCGAAAAGTTCTCAAGGTTTGAGCAGAAATACGGGGATGACTAATATGCTGACAAGTTTGACTGTCACGGCGACACCCTCCTTGTGCATCTACAACGGCGACATGGCTCTCTCTCTCCTAGAGCATAATGGCGATGGTTTCCACTATGCTGCCCGTCGCACGTACAACAGCTGAAGTCAGCGCAAATCCACTGTCACGCAGTGGCTGACTAACCTTCACGCAAACCAAGTCGCGGATAAGGTGCTATGAAATTCGAATTGCGAATTAGTGCACGTTCCTTCCTGCCACCATGGCATCTAACAACCCTTCCCCTCCGAGGACCTCCGAGGATACGGAAGCGCAACTCTCTGTACAGGCCTCAGAACCTACTAGTTCTACAAGAAGATTCGCTGAATTTGGGGATGAGGGGGTCGTATCGGAAGAGACTCCTCTACTTTCGTCCGCCCCTGGTAAATCCGAAGAAACTGTGAAAGAGAAGTCGACGGTTTGGACTGTGGTTTATTGGGTTGGTATCGCTGGGATTGTGGTTGCTTTGTTGGCTTTAGTAATCACAACCATTATCAATGCAGACAAGGTTGAGGTGAGTTTCCGCCACCTCCATGCCAGGCCCAATACTTATTTTTTGTTTTTCTAGTTTGATTGGGAGAAAGCTGCTAAGTCTGCATTGGGTGGTGGACTCTCTGGTGCCGCAGGTTCGTTAATTCAGATCTTGATTTTCCAAGTTTCTCAATTCTGAAACCACATTCTTTGCTCTTTGTAGCAATGGTTTTGCAGGTCTCAACCCTCATGCCTCTTCGTACCATTATGAATTATCAATACCGCTACGGAACGTCAACCACTGTCGCCACCAAGACTCTTTACCGAGAAGGAGGTTGGAAACGCTACTATGCTGGACTCACAGCTGCCCTCGTTCAGGGCCCTGTCAGCAGATTCGGAGACACGGCCGCAAATACGGGCATTCTAGCACTTTTAGCCTCAAACCCTGTGTTGAAGAATCTTCCTTCACCAATAAAGACTATCTTTGTCAGCTTGACTGCAGCACTGTTTCGAATCGTGTTGACGCCAATTGATACAGTCAAGGTAAGTATTCCCTCATATTCAGGATGCAACAACTTATAATTTGATTCTTTTAGACTACACTGCAAGCCCAGGGTGGCAATGCCGGTTGGACCATCCTCAAAAACCGCGTCCGCCGTTATGGCATCACTTCTCTCTGGTATGGCGCCTTGGCTACAGCGGCCGCCACTTTCGTAGGCAACTACCCGTGGTTCGCAACGTACAACGGACTCCAAGACCTCCTCCCCGAAGGATCGAACCTTTTCAAATCTCTCCTACGGCAGGCTTTCATCGGCTTCGTGGCTTCCGTCGTCTCAGATACCATCTCCAACTCCCTTCGTGTGGTGAAGACGTATCGACAAGTGAACGATACGAAGATTGGATACGTTGCTGCCGCGAGGGAGGTGGTTCGGACAGATGGGCTAATTGGATTGCTTGGAAGAGGCTTGAAGACTAGGATTATTGCGAATGGTTGTCAAGGGTTGATGTTTAGTGTGCTTTGGAAGTTGTTTTTGGACTTGTGAGTATCTTGCATTTTTTGGTAGTCTTGTCCGGTGAACTCACGATATCTTTGCTAGATGGAATGATAAGACGAAATGAGACTTTATAAACAGACACTAGATTTTTTTACAGAGGTCTGTAATAGATACATGGCAGAGAGTGAATAGATGATTTAGATGAAACGGAACTTGGCAGGAGAACGTTTGAAGCCAGGTGGGTGAACAGAACAAGGGGCCTGAGACAGAATCGTCCCGAAAATGGACACGAAATGGCATCGTGAAGCACCCTAATGAAGGGTCGTCGTACTTTCTTGATATTTAGTTGGGCTCCCATCCTCCCTGGTTAGTTTGAGAAGTGGAGGGTATGGCAGGCAGAAGGTGACCACCCTAGCGTATGTTTGCCAAAAACGTGGATGAGAGCATCTTTCATAATTAATGTCGAAAATTGCAATACTCGATAGTAAATCTAGGTACACGTATCTCTTGGAAGAGATGTGCTTAGGGAAAACATGAAAATGAAGCTGCCGGCTCATTACTACTGACCTTGCCAGATCCAAGCTCCAAAAATGGTAAAAATTCAACCATACACCACGGCTTTTTCTTTACCATTCGGTAGAGATGGCCTTATGAAATTGGCCGTTTTCAGGATTTTCCCAGTTGATGTGAAAGAGGTCATGGTGAGAGGAAAGCCGCACACCTGGTTTGCTCTCAACCACCATGTCGCTTTTGCTCTTCTCTTTGACCTCCCTCCGTTGGCCTTAGTCATTACTCAAACGAGCCGATCCTTACAATGGGCTACATCCACTCATTGCCGAACCGACGTCGCTTGTTTCCCCGCGTCATGAGGTCAGCCTTGCCATTTATATTTGGTTTCAGAAGTCTCAGATGGACAGGGTTGGTGGTGCCAAGATTCGGAAAGTCTCGCGGTCCGCCTCGTTAATTCTCACTTCCATTGGAATTTCAACCGATTATGGACGTTTTAGCTTTAGTTTCCTTGTGGGTTTCCTGTGGGTATCATTTCAGTTCTCCTCCATGGACCCCCAATGTTCACTTAGCACATCAGTACCTACGCTTCAATAGCATTTCATTCCCACTTCGTCAAAATTAAATACCGAAGCTGTACCCTTTCAAAATTCTTGGCACGGCCCGTGGCGTTTCTTCTCTAGCACGTTCCGCTCGCGTGTCTAGTGTTCAATCTTCGTTGTATAATTGTACTTTGCCTACCGAGCTGCACCATGGCTATCCATTTCGGTCCGTCAACGGTCCGTCGACTCAAAAACGTTTCCACTCCTGCATCAATATGGAGTCTTGGACATTAAACTTAACAAGAACCTCGGCACTTCTGGTCACGGCCTCTCGATGGTTTGCGGAAATCCTGAGAACCATAGCATCTCTAACCTGTGATCGAGACAGTTGGATGTATTGAATGAGCCTAATGTTTGGTCTCGAGAACAGTCCTCTCTCCGCGTTGAAGCGAGGGTTTCCCGCGGCACAGCCGAACTCTAGGATATAAAACCTCGAATGAACCAAGGTTGGACTTCAGAAGTCTTTCCCAAAGCTTTCTCTTTAGCCAACACCATGCAGTTCACTATTCTCTCTGGGCTTATTGCCCTGGCTGCTACTGTCAATGCTCAAAACTATACTCTCGTAGGCTTTGGAGGTCCGTTCAAATTTTCATTCAGCGACTTCAACTGTCCTAACAAAGCAACCAGCTGGAACGACTGGCGGTGGATCCGCCGCCTCGACTACTGTCACTTCCTGCAGTGCTCTCAAGAGCGCTGTAGCCGCATCTGGAGCAAAAGTTGTTGTGTTAACATCCACTCTTTCTGGATGTGGTGTTATGGATATTGCGAGCGACAAGACCATCAAGGGAAGCGGCAGCAGCGCGTACGTGTTTTTCTGCTTCAACGAGCTTCTACTCTATATCTTACTCATTTTAATAGCGGCCTTACCGGTGGAGGATTCAGGATCAAGGACGCCAGCAATGTTATCATTCAGAACTTGAACTTTGGTGTTCCCACAAGCGCTGGAGACGTTATTGCTCTCGATGGAGGCACCAAAGTCTGGATTGGTATAAGAGTTCCCTCCTGCGTTTAAAGGAAAAGTTTTGACTTTGAGTTTATGAAGACCATAACACCTTCAAAAGTCTTGGACTTGTCGGTGATAAAGATGCCTATGATGGCCAACTCGGTACGCCAAAGGCTTCCTTTCGTTGGTGTTTCTCGCTGACTGACTTTGGTATCAGATATTACCCACGCTTCTGACCTTGTCACAGCGTCTTGGAACATTTTCTCTGATCACTGGAAGGTATGTTTCCGCCCGCCTCCCGCCAAGGGTCTTTAATCATCTCGACTAGACCTCCCTCATTGGGCACAGCGACTCCAATGAGGATGAAGATACAGGCCATCTCAGGGTTACCTTCCATCACAATATGTAAGAACTCATTATCTCACATTCAATACGTGCATCTTAATAATCATAGCTTCTCCAATGTCAATTCCCGAACCCCTTCCCTCCGCTTCGGGACAGGACACATCTACAACAATGCGTTCCGCAATATTCCCACTTCAGGTGTCAATAGCCGCATGGGTGCCCAGGTCCTAACTCAAAACAACGTTTTCACAAATGTCAAACTCGCATTGGTGACAGACCTGGACTCCGATGAAGATGGTTACTTGACTAGCACAGGCAATGTTCTCACGAACTCTACAACTGAGATTACTCAAACCGCCAGCTGGACACCTTCGTACTCCTACACGTGAGTCACATGGAATTTTATTTTTTGTTTGTCATGTTGCTGATCATCGGACATAGTTTGGACTCCACGAGTTCTCTGGACACGCTCCTTAACACCTATGCCGGTGCTGGAAAGCTTTGATTATGTCTCTAGTCTTGCGTACCAGTGATATGTAGTTACTGCGTTGACTTTGAAAATATCAAGTTCCTTCGGTTCAATCCTGCTTGAAGAGATCTGTTTTTACGTTCGGTTGTTTTACGGGTCCTAACGAAGTTCTGCGGGTTAAATGGTTATATTCAAAATATCTCCTTGTCTTGATCATTTTTAATTGCTATGAATCGCAAGGCCACTGGTGAAGCGGCTGCATAAATCCATTCTTCCTGAATGAGATGTGAGTAGACAAGAACCCATCAGCACCACAAGCTGTGATGAGAGGAATCAGCGTAGCGTAGCTCGCGATATACAATGTAGAAGGCTAACAAATCTCGCGACTGGGTTATAAATGTGTCGTTCAATATGCAACAGGCGGAGTCATCTATCATGGTCGTGCAAGAGCGAGGTGTCTTTTTTCATGTTCTTTCGAATTGTAGGCGTGAGCATTAGCGCACTTGGGACATTACACTGACATGGTTCAAATGTGGAGATAAAAGGAGAAAAACCGTGTTTCAATAATTCGTTTATCCAATTGCTTACATTTTGCGTCCAACGCTTTGTCTTCAAATATATACATCTATGTGGCTGCATTGGAGAAGCGGATATTATCTCTATCTTTGTAACCCTGCGGAGGCGACCAACTCAATCTGACCCAAAGGCATTTCCGTTTTATGTCGGGAGAGCAAGAAGGATTGTCATGTTTCGAAGGATACATTTTCTCCAAGCCGCGTGCTGCTGATATGGACTTCACAGAAACTGTTTTCAATTGAAGATTTGACCTCGCCGTCCATATCAGGACCAATTATACTATATGCGTCCGGCCCCTTGTACCCCTGCGCAACTTCAGAAGCATTTCCGCCACCTCCATTCGTTTTCTCCTTTTCCCCCTCGAAGATACACGATTTTCACGTCGCTGATCGAACCTGAATGCGCTGTACTCCCTGTCTCGCGGCCATCACTCCCATGCGGAAAGGCAAACCTGCATAAAAAGGAACCACTGCATCCCTTATTTGCCCCATTCCCTTGTCTTCCTTTTTTTCCTCCTTTCCTTCCTGCAGGTCTTTCATTTCTTCCCTTTCATTCCTTCACTCCTCTACCTGTCATTTCCCCACATTTGTACACAGAAAGCATCAAGATGCGCACGTTTTCTTTCCTCCTGACCGTAGCCGCATTGGTCGCCGCAAACCCTCTTGAATCTCGTGCCAAGACCTCCTTCACCGGTGGACACAGTATGTGTTCTGTTTCTTACTCACTTTCCGCATTGTACTAACTAACGTTTCCCAGTCACTTTTTATGAGGGAGGACTCACTGCGTGCGGTCCCAGAATCAACACCAATTCTGTCAAGTCTGTCGCCGTTTCTACCCACGTATTTAACACCTTCCCGTAAATTTTGTCTTCTCTTTGAAACAGTTAGGTCACTTACAGTTCTGCATAGAGGCGCTAAAGGCAATTCGAACAAGAACCCAATTTGCAAGACTAAGGTTAAAGCCACGATCAACGGCCGCACCCAGACACTTCTCGTTCAAGACAGCTGCGTTGGCTGCAAGGATGCCGACCTTGATTTGACTCAGGCCGCCTGGGACGCGTTTGGTGTTCGTCGGAGTGTAGGGAGACTTGGTGGCCTCAAGTGGGAGTTCGTCGGCGTGAAGGGTCGCGACGCAGATGACGATTTTGAGGACAACAACAACACCACCACCACTTCCTTTATCTCTGACGACAACTCCGACGACACCACGACTTCTGAAGTCGCTGAGGCGACGACGACCACCACCACCACCGATGCCCCTGAGGGTACATCCGACTCCTCCGACTCCGGGGACAGCTCTACACCTGCCTCCTCTGAAGATGACTCCACTTCCAGCAATCCGTCCTCCGATTCCAACTCTACCACTACCATTCCTGATGCAGACAATTTCACTGCTTGTAGCAATGCTTGGACTGCATGCAATACCAGTGCCACAGGCTCCGCAGACGATGCTGCATCCGATAGCTGCCAGACGGAGTATGTCGACTGTGTGAACGCTGCACTCGCCTCTTCATCCAAGAAGCGCAGCGTTGGCCTCAAGCGGCACATTGCTCGATCACGGCTTGAGTCTTTCTAAGACCAAGAACTCCGAGGGCTGAGCTCTTATTTCCTTTCGCTGGAACGTCCCCCCGAACATATCGAGCTAGTCCTCGATGTATTTAGTGTATTTTACCATCAGAATAGTGTGCTAGTTTCACCTTCCCAGTACGTAGATGTACGGTACGCATAGAATTGATTTTCTGCATTTTACATTGGGGAACCCAAGGAAGCCTGATCGCGGTCTTTGCATAGTCATGGAGACAAATCGGAGGCAACGTTTGTTGCCTCTGCTTTTATGAGCAATCTTAGTAGTTCAGAGCTGTTAAATGAAGGCAATGGTCCCGAATTCTACGACAGCTGGCGAGGAGTTGGAATGGGAAGAGTTTGTTGATGCCCTACCCTTGTCGAACCTTGCTTGTAAATCCAGCCCCCAGGCTTGCTAAGTCTACCCAGGACGAGTGCTCTAGTAATGCAAAGGGAAAGGCAGAATCATGGACTTCATGTTTCCCTACAGTCTCTTTTCATGAATTCTACATACTGTGCTTTGTGTCTTTTTATTTTTCATTCCGAATCGACTCTAAGTATCATTACTTTTGCAATCGATTGTAAATGAGACCATAGTGCATCACTAATAGGTAGTAAAACAGTTCCTACTTTATAAGGAAGGCTACTATGAGGCAGAACTATACAAAACTCACTCGGTGTGCACTTGAGCATTAGGAAAAAAATGGTAAGCAAATCCGACTGACTGCAGAGCCAAAATCGTTGTGGCATGAAAGTCCGTCGAGGAAATACGAATGGCAAGGTAAAATGCTCGCTATATCAACCTATAGAACTGAGAATGGGGGAATGCAGAAGTCGGAGACTTAAGACCGCCATGTGTCCAGCCAAAAGCCCGTTGACCGAGAAAGACTGTGTCTGAAAGCGGCGCCCAGAATTTCTACCTCATCACTTGTGGAGGTTCTAAGAGAGGTCTTTTTGCTCATGGGAACTATGAAAGGTTGAAAGAAACAAAAGCGCCCAGGCTTCATATTTATTGCCATCAAATTTGGCGCAGCCCTTCCTCTCTCTCATCGCAACCCTTGGAATCAATCTAATTTCGCAGGCATCTGTCCAAAGTTTCCGCCCATTACGCCATTCCATTTAACGTCAAGGTCCTGCAACGATGGCAGTCCTGTCGGATTTCTTCCTTTTCCTCTTCAACGGGCATGCCAGGTGGAATCCTAGCGAGTAGCTGGCGGAGCATCTCCCTCCGCATTATCTTCCTTTCTGTCAAGCTCTATTTTGTGTTTATAGTCATTTTGATACAAAACCTTGGCATCGGCGGCTTTACCCTTCTTTATGTGTACCCAGCTGTGACCACCGTCCTTCTTGCTTTGGTTGTCACCTGGAACCTCATATGGTGAACACAAGAATAATGCATTATTCTGGAAGTGCTAATAACTTTTCTTAGGATTGTCGGGCTCTTCCATCTTTCCCTTCGAGTTCACCTCTTTTTCCATGCCGTAGAATTGGGAATGTGTACGACAAGTTAGACTAGTTAATTTTTGAAAATTACTCATCGTCTGCTATAGTATCATTTGCAGTTCTCAATTCATCTCTCATGCCTGCGACCGCTGTGGCACTTCTATTCTCGATCATGCTTTTCGCATTCAAGCTTGGCGACGCGTTATCCTCCCCATCTCGATCCGCTACCTTCTGTGAACAGTTCAGCCTCTTTCATCCCGACTTGGAATACGAAAAACCTCGCTGGGAGCATGTGTTACGGTGCATATCATTACTCCATATCATTCTGCCGATATTCACAAGAATATAGGAGAGTTGGTGGAAGTTCTCAGTTACGGGTTTATGGGAGCAAAACCCTAGTTGCGTTGGCTCTATTGAGTATGATTGGAATAGCGCTATCAGGCATCGCCTCCGGCGTCTGGTTCAACATGGTAATCCTGGCGGTATTGCTAGTGCATCATCTTCTCAGGTGGGTAGCATGCCATTGGGCCACGAACTACACTTACGAGCAACTCTCATTGACTAGTTTCTTTGTGACTCCTGTTCTTCACTATCCCATTGATTTGCTTCTTTGTGCTGTCGAAGCCTCTCCGCCACGTTAGTCTTAATTTCGTCCCTGTTTCTCGTAGAAAACTTAACCATTTCTAGTTCTCATTGTGTTCACTGACTTCAATATTTGGGGCTTCGGGCTGGTACCGTGCCTTATCCTCGTTCACTGGGTTATTTTTACTACAAGGATATGGAATTTCATCGTCAAGCCTCCAATCTCCCGTTGGCAGAGATTCGACTTGGTGAACTCCAAAAGGAGCATGGATCATACACCTCGTATTACTCTCCTGTTGGGACGGAAAGCGTGGAACACACTCTCTTTGAAGTAAGTGTAGCTCATCTATTTGCCATTATGCATCTCAATATTGTCCAGAGGAGAACATCGCGCCGTAAAATATACCAGAGCTGTTCTGGCCATCTTTGCTATGGGAGCTCTTTTTATTTTCGCTATTCTTCTCATTCAGCGTGCCATCGACACAAGCTCACATGAACGAGCTTTCAACCACTTTACTGAGCTTTATGATCATTCACAAAATCTTCAAGTCCCAAGAATATATTTGGCAAGATAACCTGCTCTCTTACATTCTGCTTTATTTTCTAACTAAAACTTAAAGCATCCGCCTTTTGCAGGAGACCCATTTATTCTCAGTGACGCTACCCCTAAAAATGTTAATATCACTCAGATATGCAGAAATTTAATCGATGGAAGCCATGGCGAAACGGTGTGATAGTCTCCAGTCATATAGTTACAGCTCCTTCTCAACTTTAGGACAGTACACCCCCAAGTGCGAAATTGATCTAGATCCAATTTACCAGGGTAGCTTTTTATGTAAATTGGACCACTCTGGAAGCCAAAGGTCAGAAGGTATGATGTTAGGCTAATTGGTTGATTATCCGACCTAAGTTCCAATAGACTATTGGTTGCGTGTATCCTGCGAAACACGGGTTGAGTTCGATTTTGGTATTTTTGATAGTGGGGAGGTTTATATCGCAGAGCAATTCAGAGCAGTGGCTATCCAAGTTGTTGGGGTGAATACCACAAACTCGGAGATTACTCTCCTACCCTCCACTACTCTCCGCAAACACGATAACTATGTGGGAGATGCGGATGTGGTCATCTGGGAGACTTTTACAAGTACTAGCGGTCTGAACGCTTTCGGTTATGGCGGAGTCAGTGATTTTTCTAGTCTATTTCGATCAATTTTTCAGATTAAACCCTTTAGTCCTTTAAACGAAACAATGTCGCTGAAGTTCCACAACTTCGGGTGGATGAGTTTTACTCGAAGGGTAACATCTCTTCTCTAAGACTTTTCACATCGATTCCCGCCTCCGGACAGCCGGATTTAATATTGCGGGTCGTAAGAGAGTATAATGATCACTCTATTCTTAATATTTTTGCTGATCTTGGAGGTATATGGACATTTGTTAATGGAGTGTTTGCACTCATTTTTGGTGGAAGCATCTTATATTTCCTCTTCGGTTTGTGCGTTCATACATCTTATCTTTCACTGCTTGACATCTGCATTGCATAGGCATCAAACCGTTGTCGAGGTTTGGGATAGTTCATTTTATCTTCCGGGAACGCCTTCGCCGTGGGACGCGCGAATACTATCCACGGTTCTTTGAGGAAGGCGGTCAGCCAGGAGCACCAGAGGCTGGTGTTATCGCATTTATTCGAGAACATCTTCTGGGTGTAATCGCCGACGACCAACCTACTCAATCACAAACACCCCCCAATCCTTCTATGTTGCGTAGTCATGAAACAGCGGACGACGGAAGACATCCAAAGTTCGGTTCCGACAATAGTTTGTCGTTCGAATTCGAAGGAATTGCCGGCAATGATGGCATGGAGCGTATCCCCTTAGAGCCTTTGAGGCACAATCCATGAGCACTGTCTGTCAAGCAGCATAACGGGCACGAAGATAGAGAGGTTCATTGTCTTAGGAGCACTCAGCCCATCCTGCATGGTTATACGTCAGCGGCATGCCCATGGCTTTCTTTTTCTAGGGAAGGGGGTTATATGCTGGAACTTGAAGAAAGTTGGCATAATATGTTCCTATTACGAGATTCATGGAAGCATAATTTTGTACCAACTCCCATTGTAGTTCTGTTGCCCTTCTCTCGAAATGCATCTTCCTCTCTTCTCCTCATGAACAACGATACGTTATGAGTTGATGTCACATGGGCTAAACGACGCCAAAAGATTTGAACTAGATGGGACTCGACAATCACTGGAATCGGTAACCTGGTAATTTCCGTACCTAGGAGAAATAATCCTGTTTAATTGTGTATGCCAGCAAGTGGCGTCATTCAGCTGCTTTTTCTTCCAACAACGCGGAACCAGCACAACCCGGCAACGGCGCCCACTAAAATCGCAGCAGCAGGCGGTAGCTTAAACCATTGTGTGGCAACGAAAGCGGAAGCTGCAATTACACCCCAGAATGGATCAGATGTAAGTGGACCCGACGTGCTCCCCGTCTCGGGAGTCTCGCCAGTCGCAGATGTATGGATGTACCCGACAAGAAACAGTTGCCAAACTGCTGTCCAGACTAACCCAGAGGCAGCAGCATTCAACCCCCTGAGTGCACTTTTGGCAATCTCTAATTTCCGCCAAGTCCCGTACAATGGTAGGAGTGAAAGTTTAAGCAGTATACCGGGAGAAAATATGCCTAACCAACCGAGAAAGCCGCCCAAAATAGGATTCTTGGGGACGGAGAGTACGCCAAGATATACAGCAAAATTGAAGTTCGGCCCTGGAAACGCTTGAAGTATAGCGAAGCCAAGTAAGAAGTCTCTAGAAGCAACCCAATTGTTGTCAACTGTGTAGTTGCGAAGCAAGGGAATGACCACTGGCCCTCCACCAAAGATAATAATGCCGGCAATGACCATATTGGTGAAAAATTGAAGCAGAATGGGCGGGGAATCGAGGATGTTTCGTGTAGTAATGGGTGTGACAATCAGGAGGATAAGGGCTAGGCCGAGAGCGGAAGCAAATCGTTTGTCTGGAACAAAGAGGATGGGTATCCTTCCAGTAGCAGTAGTTCCTGCATCGGCAACCTCTGTAGACTGAGAAAGCCCCAGTGATGTGGTTCGGTGTCGAAGCGATGAAACGCCTAAAGTTGGAAGTTCTGTAAATAATGGAGCAGGACCTTCCGCTGGCGAATCTTCACGTGGCCTATTATGAACCGACGGTGGTCGCCTCGAGAATTTCTGGGAGAAGAACCGAAACACTTTCCTCCAGTAATCCGCCAGGACGGTCGCTATTCCTCCTACTATGACAAGAACAGGATATACCTATTCATTAATAGACGTTCATTTATAGTTTGTTAAGACCTCACCCAGGGAGCGTGATAGCATACCCCGATTGACGCGGAGAACAATACGAGTAATCGTGTTATTGAATCCGTGATACATCCCTGTGAGAGCTGAAATGCGGCAAGCGCAATGAGGCCGACAGCAGCGGCGTTCACGCCTGTCAAAAGGGCGAGCACCATTGGAGGAAGTTGCTCGGGGAAATGGCGCACACCTGCGGCAAGACCTGCCATACCAGCTGCGCCGGGAAAGCTAGAATAATTGTTGGAATTAGAACCGACGCGAAAACCTCTCCAATGTGAACACTCACGACCAACATAAAAAGGCCAACAAACCCGAGAGCACGCCATTCCTGACAACTGCGATCGAAAATGCCAGCTGGGTGCTTCCAGGACCTGGTAGCGCATTTCCAAGCGCAAATAAATCAACGAATGTAGTTGGATCAATCCATTTATGCCGCTCAACAAACTTCTGTCTGTTGTTCAAATTCAGGTTCTTTGGCTAATCTGAGATTTGAGCAAAGGCACACCGAAGAATGACAACATGCACTCCCGGCCCTCCAAAGGAAGTAATTCCGAGATACCAAAAATGTTTGATTGTCTCAAGAAGTCGAGAAGACAAAGTCCTTGGCATTTCAAGTTCATCCATTGCGAAAATGGACGCCGAGGTCGTGGTGGCTTAAGGCAAGCAATAATGCCATCGTCTAGCGACTCATTGACATTTCAGGGAGCAAGGTGTGTAAGTGCACACAATGTTCTTCTCTGGAGAGGAGACTGAGCTGTCCAATGAAGCCATTGTCTTGACAGTCTTTGACTCAGCCTGCACATCTGAGTGTTGGCTTCGGATTCATTCTGGGCAAGGATTCAAGAATTTACCCAGAGCTCTGTTTGAGCCCTGGCGTATGCACCAGATTGGACTCAATCTTTCGAACAGTGGTGGTTCAGGTCAACTTTTTCAAGTATTGCCTGTTGTAATATGGGATGCCCTCTTCCCAAAAATATAGAATCAATAAAAAGACAGCAGTTTCCTACATACAACATATGGGGTAGGTATCATTGACGACGAGGATGAGGTAGAAGTACAACTAGTAATACACATTTTGATATTTCCCAAAAGGGTTTGCAATTGTTCGAAGTCTAGTCAAGGCAGCCCAAGGACATAACAAAAACCGGAAAGACCAAACATTAAACGTAGGTACGATGAAAAGGGTTAAAGAATCGAAAAGAGAAGATAGTCCAAAGAGAGACAATGTTCACATAGCAGTTGGAATTGGCGGGGTAATAGATGGTGGGGCAGGCGACACAACACTGGGCTCTGGTAGAGGCAGCCCAGCCATGCGACAGGCCTCTCCCAGCCGATTACGAAGAATCTCCTTCTGATCGCGAAGGTCTTATTAATACCCATGAGCATCCGCAAATACTGGAAAAAAAGGATGAGTCTCACATTTGGATGGCCATAGAGAGTTAAGTGTGTCAATTGGTCCAAGGAGTGACTTGCCCAAATTAAGGGCGTTGTTTAAGGATTGATCGCGTCTCCAAAGAAAGAGGCAGCTGGCGATGAAGTGTAAGAGAAATGGTGGAAAAGGCGTGCATGCGGTGCACGTACACGACAAGTTGGTGGTGAAACCATAGAAGGATACCTGGCCTTCTTCGAACCTCATCTGCAGGCACCTCGTTCATATTCGAAAGCGACATTTTTACACGCTTGAGAGTTGCATCTTGGTAATATACTGGTAGGAAAGTGAGAACAGTGCACACAATCAAGAGCAAATGGCAACTCACGCCATGCCTCGGCTTGCTTCCGATTGAACATAGGTCCCGGCGCCTGAGCAACAGCATTGTCTAACCCATGGAACCGTCGAAAGACTTGGGCAATGGTCATCCTGGTACTATAAAATCATTCAAGAAATCAGTATTCCAGCCACCAACCAGGCACCAACAGGGAAAAAGGGTCAACTCACTTGAAAATGTACTCTCGACAACAATATATCATAGTTGTGTCAATGTTGCAAATGTGCATATTCAACGAATCTTCAATGCCCTGAGCTTCTGACCATGTCTCTTGCGCAAGTTCCGCAATATCCTCCAGGCGTAATTTCGAAGTCGGGTGTGGTCCAGGACGGGGACTCGATTTTGGTGACTTTCCAGCAACTTGGGAAGAATGTGCTAAGCGCGTCGCATAGTGCCAAAGAAGCATTGAGCGGGAATACAGAGCCCATACAGACTCTTTCGGGGACAGAGAGTCTGGCCCTGTGAAAGCCGGTGAGACGCGGTCTAGAGCTTCTCCAGGGAAGAGAATGGAATACTATCGGGAAAAAAAGAGTCACTTCAGCATCTGTTTTTCCATGATAGAAGGAACTAGACCTACGTTCTCAGCCCTGGCCATGAAGAACATCCCCTCCAACAGCCCAGCATCCCCTTCCCCAACCGACTCTTTCTGCTGCTGCTCAGCAGACTGAATTCCTTGACCGAATGTGACCCTTGTCACCAAAAAATCGCTTATCAGTCCCAGGGAAGCCCAACAGACCCGACGAATCTCCTCCTGACGAATTTCCGCTGACGTCCATCCAGGATTCCAAGGTAGAACATAGGAACAATTCGCGTACGGATTTGGTTGTTGGTCTGAAGGCAACACGCATCGACAGTTCAGCTGTGGTTCATCTCCTACTATTAACGCAGACGTCGCCGACTGCTCGTCAGGGACGAAAAGCATATCCATTGGGACCACGGGAGGTTGCGAGGAAGTGTACTTCACGGTTCCACGATCAAGTGCGTCTATTTGAAGGAGTGAGAGACGCTCAATGATTTCATCGAGGAGGTGGAGGGATTTTTCTGCGCGTTGGGCAGAGTAGAGCTCGTGTGCCGAGTTTTCGAATACGGCTAGGAAATAAGCAGTGGAGGCAAGGCCAGCGTCGACCCAGGTGAATGCCTTCGGGGAAGGAGCACTTGTCCATGCGGCGTCAAGATTCGCTTGGGATGCTTTGAGAAGCCATGAGGCGCGAGCTCGCCGACTTTGAGAAATGTGGTCGTGTTCACTAGACCGGTAGAAGTTTGAATGTGCGAGAAGGATATAGATAAGCGAAGGTTGAATGAATATGCGTTGCGTTGGATTTGCGATAAGTTGACAAAGGTAATGGAGATTGATCACTGAGAATTGAGTGGGAGCCACGCCGTTCCTGAGGTAAGGGAAAAATAAAAAAGGGAAATCAGCCTTACAATCACCGCGGGAAAAAAACAAGCGCACAAGTAATGAATGTCAGCCAGCAATTCTTCCAAGCTAAGAGGTTAATTAGTCAGGGATGTGTATCATGGAAGGCGTAAGAAATGGACTGCACCGGTAGGATTTCAAAAGTTCTTCCCACCACCCAGCTGCATGCTGGAGTGCTACGGCAGAAGGTGGAGGATACTTTGGATGCGATTGTTCGACAGTTCTTCCAATGGGTGGAGAAGACATGGTCGAAAGTCCGGTAGCCGGTGAAGTAGCCCCGTGACCTGGGTAGGACAGATACGGAGAATATGATGTGGAAGGGTAGGCTGATGTAGGACTAGCAACTGGGAGTTGCATAGATGTCGCGTCAAACGAAGGAGGGCGGTAGCCGCCGTAAGCACTGGGCGAAGGTGAAGTTGTATTGAGAATTGGCTGAGGTGGGGAAATG
Organism: Flagelloscypha sp. PMI_526; assembly: GCA_021399455.1. Lineage (NCBI taxonomy): Eukaryota > Fungi > Basidiomycota > Agaricomycetes > Agaricales > Niaceae > Flagelloscypha > Flagelloscypha sp. PMI_526. The sequence continues at coordinate 183,909 of JAJTUO010000065.1, forward strand.
AGTCCAGGGAACTCTTGGAAATGGCCGCCAGCCTGTTAAATCGAAGAAAGGGGTGATCAGTAAAAGCAGAAACAAACGACAGTAGTAAGGGACATGATATAACGACTGCCTAGGACGAAATATCGAGTTTCAAAACGTCCGAAGCGAATTGCGGGATATCAGGAAAGAAGACCCAATATGGCTTGAGTGCTGTACGCTCTCAGTATTCGGAGGTATTGGGACAACGAAGTGATCGGTCCGAGAAGGCGTGACCGTCGATGCGGCGTAACCTGAATGGTGAAAGAGAGAACTTCGGGACATGGTTGGCAGTGCCCACACCAACACTCGATAACAGTGCCCATCGAACAACAACTCGGAGGCAAAAAGTAACTAAGGTCGACTTACGGAAGCAAGTGTATCTGGGTCCGTCCTGATGCGGAGGTTTCTGGAAGAGTCCACTGGTTGGGATCCACTACCACCACCGTCCGGCGAGGTGAGCACGATCTTCCCAGGTTGAGGGGAAAGTGCTGAACCTGGACTTGAAGGCGGAGGGGGCGATCGGCGTTTACGATTCTTGGTGATGCCCTTTTGAGGCTTGCGACCTTCTCCTTCGGCAGGTCTTTTCTTGCACGACCGTTGACGCGTCCCGGGACGTTTATCGGGTCCGCGACGTTTAGGAACAAGATCGTAGGCACAGGGCAACTGTCTACGCGCGCAGTTGTAGCAGTGGGGACGAGTTGAGTCGCATTTAATCTTCCGGCTGCGACTAAGTAAAAGAGAGACATATCAGTAAGAAGACGGGATATCGGGCGCATAAGAGGCACAAGGTCCAGAAGGAAAGGGACATAACAACAAATGAAAGGAAGGGAAAGGAGCGGGCGGTGGCAAAAAAAGGAATTTGAGGAATAGGCGACCTACCACTGTTGACATGCGATGACGACGTTTGAAGGCTCCTTTCGTTGCGATGAAGCTTTAGTAGTAGCAGAAGTAGGAGACCGGGTTGGAGAAGGCGAGTCTTCATAATCCATGATGGGAGCAGGAGCAAGGGCGACGGTGAGCGGGTGCTGGCCCTCGACGGAGGCTGATGTAGTATGAACCGTCTCAGGAGGCGAGCAAGGCACTTCGAAGGTCGTCTGGGAGGGGATCCCGGACTTGTAGGCCTTCACGGAGGAGCGGTTACCAAAATGTTGGCTCGTCGAAGAGGAAGCGACGGGGAAGACAGTGTTCTGGACTGTTGACGAGACGAGCGAAGCGTGATACTGGTCATGCTCTTCCCTTGTGGCAATTGCAGGTGCGATTGAGCTGGGGTTCTGTTCCTGCAGTTGGTATGAATAGGTGTGCTGTTGTGAGGGTATATGTTCGTGTTGGTATGTGACTGTACAGATACCGAATGAGCATACGGAGAGGCCAAGAAAATTTGAATTAAATAAGTCCTTTAAAAAACTCACTTTCCAAAGGGGAATGATGGTATGGATATGGAGGTAGCGGCGTTTGCTGGTAGTACTCAAGCATTGGCACTGTTGTCATCGTCCTCGCTGGTGTTGACAGGGTGGACACACCTAAGCCACGCGATGTGGGGATGGTCGCTTGAGAATAAAAGACGACCACCGCACGGGGATAACTCGGAACCTCATCCTCTCAACGATAATCGGGACCAAATCGAACCTGTAAGCGCCTGTCGCGTTCTCACCCCTCTGCGCAAGCTTTTCGTCTCTCAGTATTTTTTATTCTACCAATTCGTCATGCTTGAGCCCATTTAAGAGAGCCTACGCGCTCGCACAATGCTCCCCATTCGTCTTGCCAGCTTTATCCACGCTTTTTCATCTCCGCGTCCCTTGTCCTCCCAAATCACGGCTCATGATGCGACGACGATCTCGGTGCCTTTAGTCGGCCAACATTCGGTTGTGCCTCCCTCTTCTCATTGCTCTGGAGACGCGACGCCAGGCGGCCTCCGTCGGCTCTCTCAAAGAAGTTTAGGCCTAATTCGCCCGCCAGCAGCCTATATTATTTTTTCTCGACATCTATTCGTCTGCTTTTGCGTTGCAACTGCCCGAAAGTACGCAGAGCTAGAAGCCAAGAACAGAAAGTCGGGTCAGGAACGGTTGTCGTCTGATCGGTTTCGGGACCGGGGCCCTGCATTGCCGAAATGGAATCTATTCTTTTCACTCCGCTACTTTCCTTTTACGGTCATGGCGCTGGAGCTCGACAGGAACAGTGGATTTGTCTCACTACGACGTTCATTAATTTGGTACACAGAAGGTCAAACACAAATTGCTCCTGATGCAGATGTTGTCGTTATTGTATCATCTAAAACCGGTTACTTTGTGGACGTACGGTTCCTGAAAGAAAGCGGAGAGCTTGAATGGGCATTCGCAGGATACAAAGAAAACAGTTGGATAGCTAATTAGCATCTGAAAGCATATTGTCACATAGTACTTAGGAAAAAATCAGGAGACCCGATTCGTTCATCTCATTGACTCACGAACAATCGACGTAGGTTCTATTCAAAAGAAATATGTTCCACGCTGCTTGTATGCTTATGAAGGTGTTAAACAGGTTTCGCAGGTCGAGGACATTGGCATCTCATCCCAACACCCAACCGACCTGACACTCACCTACGAAAGGGGGAGGATGCTCAACCCAGGGACATCCAAACTTGAAGATTTCGAAGAGCTATGGTCTGACGAACAACCCCAATCTGTTCTTATTCTTCGCTCACAAAATGAAAATACCGCAACGCAGGAGTGGATAGCTCAAAGTGATACCTGGCAAATCGGAATCATTCGGACTGGAAAGGGGCGTAGAAAACAACAGCCTCACAGATCTGAAGGTTTGGATGTACACAAGAATGCATAACGAGCTTGTAGTTAAGCATATTTTCCCTGATGACACGAACGGGGAAATTTCTGCTCATGAGTTCAAAGTCATCCGACTCGAAACAACTGAATTGGGACCTCAGATTGAATGGGAGGGGAAGGTTTGGGAAGTGCTCTCGTGAAGTGCTCGATACATCGAAGGACGACATTGGCAGCTATATAGAAGAACTGTCAGCTTTGTCTCGAAGGAAAAGAAGCTTTCTGACTTTACAGGGAAGTGGTGGAGCCAAGAGCATGTCATCTGAATCAGGTACAGGTTACCGGCTACTCTTGAAGGGAGAAACCAAGGAGACACGGCATTTTGACTTTTGAGCTTTTGAGTTCCAGTCATCCACTTTGAACCGCGATGTCAAAATTATCCCCAATCGTCGAGAATGAATAGATTGTCGGCCACCGTCCTACCAGTGGCGCAGGACATTGAGATCCGGACGTTTAACCAAATGGCTCAAGGAAGAAGAGTAAAGGCTGCTATCTTTATATTTTTCTGACGAAAGATAAATGAAGATGTTTGGCTTGTTTACGATACCCTTCTGGTGTCAAACTGGGTTTCATGTGAGCCCGATATTCATGGATGCTATATTCACGATGAGCTTTGTAGACTACAATGCTGTAGGATGTCCCGTAACCCTCTTTGTCTTGCTTTTTGATATATTGAACAGCTCGGTTAGTAAATACAATGATACTTCACTACATAAATACGGATAACTTTGGAATTGTATTTTTGGATATTCCACCGAGGAAGTTAACCATCTACGCATCGCTTGCCAACAAGTGGTCGTCTCAGCACTTGCTGTTGGAGTCAGAAGAGTTGGAAATAATTGTACGACTATCCTTTGGCGGTCTCCAAAACATCCAAACGCTCAAGATATCCTATAGCATATACTGTCAGTATGTGATTACCATATATGGCCAAGGAAATACTCACACTCCTAGTGCCAAAAATCACGGCCGCCCATATGGGATCTACAGGGTGCACGATGAAGATGTAAATGGCACTCTGCAACCAGATAATGAATGACCGCTTACAAGATGCCTCCATAGATGCTGCTGTCAACGTATCATGAGGTCTAGGGCCCATTCGCGACACTCCTAACCTAGTAGATTCTTAGTTAAGGCATAGGCAAAGGCATCAGTGTAACTAACCCAACACCAACAATGGGCCCAATTGTGAATAACAAAACCTAACAAGGGTGGCAACAGAGACAGAATCCCGGATTGTTGCTTTCAAGTTTTTGATTCTCTGCCAGCGCTTACAGATTGTGTAGCACGCTAATGCTATTATGATATTGTGGGGTAAGGCTTCTAGAGATGAATCAGAAAAGGTGAGGAGAGGCGGTACCTTCAAAGATAATCATCAAACCAGCGGCAAAACAGACAATGGAGGAAGCAAAATTGGGTCTAAAAATAATAAGTATGAAAGAGAAGGCACCAATCTCCAATAAGTCGTACAGGAAAGGATCCATAATGTGGCAATACACCTGAATTGGACTTCGGATGACAAGTTTGGGATTTTGAAGGCCAGTCTATCTTTCTCCATTACCAAAGTATCTCAGAGTGCTGTGCTCAACTGACCATAAGAGAGTAAGTAAAAACTCCGGTGAAGACAAGAGGAGGAATGAACAACAGCTAAACAGTATATCGAAATTTCGAAAGAAGATAGAATACGACAACATACCGTTCGAGAAACAAGCTTCTCTAAACCTCGACGGGGAAGCAACACTTCGTGGATGGTTGCATAGAACTGAAACAAATTAAATGAGGGGCGAGATGTAGTAAGTATGAAATCTAACCTGGACTACTAGACAAGCCGTCGCAAAGGCAGACCTTGAATGCTCGTTATACACCCATGTCAGTTAGATCGAAGAAGTTAACGCACGCCGAAGGTGCCGAATATACAAACGCAGCTCCAATCAAACAAAGTCCATACGGAGGCTGCGGACCAGTCTGTCGACTGAGAAGAAGTAGATGTTCGACGCAGGATAAGTTCCAGAAAGTCATTGCCATATACCAGTTCCAAGATCGATGGACTCGAGAAGAACATGCCGCGGTCAAAATGACTACTCCAGTAACATAGAAGCCTACAAAGAGGAGGATATCATAGGCGATGACCTTTGTGTCTACAGTATCAGCTAATCGAAACCCAATTGCTTGAGTATACGCATACATAGCTGGTTCAAGATCTAAAGCTCACCTGAGAAAGACTCTTTCTCCATTTGAACAAGTAGAAACGTGGAGGAAGTGAAAAATATACAGCGGCCAGCGAAAGACTTGAAGGGAAAAGGTGAGAAGTCGAAAATAATACTGAAGTTCACGTAGGTCTTTCTTCTCGCCGTTAAATAGACTGCAGATAAACATGGTTGCGACACTGATGCTCAAAGCGTGGGGCGAGGTAAAAAGGAGCAGCTATGCAAAGTGGGTCTAATAGTTGACACTGTCCTGTCCTATTGAGTTTAAAAGTGCATGACAGATGAAAAATTAAACGAATCAAAACGCAACTCTGGTGTGGCCGGACTGTTCTGTGAAACGTTTGGCTATCACTCCGATGTTGACTCTTCAGGTCGAAATCGCTCGAAAATTTCCTTCCATTGGAAGTAACGACCAACATCCGACCAACTAGATTCCAGCATCGTCTCGTTAAAGTCCTGATTGTGTATTGGTACTGTCCTTATGGAGGTCATCCTCGACGGTAAGAGCCAACCTGCGCTGTGGCGTGCTCCCGTCATCAATATCTTTACTTATTTTTCGACTGCGCGACTCTGCTCGCCTCATCGGACGTTAGCTAGATCGATTTCACATCCGAGTCTGTAGTTTCAGAGGAGCATAACAGACTTGGTTATCCAAAGACCGAATCCTCCATCTCCAACAGGTTTTTTCAGGCTGGGGTCTCAGAAATACACAACCAAATTAATATCTTCCTACTTCGCGAGCTACGTATCAGCTAAATAGGTGATGAATGAATGTATGGAGCCGATGGGCGCGAAAGAGAGACATGCAAGTGCGGAATAACTCTATTTGGGAAACCGGGGCTCCCCACGGTTGATAAGATTGTCAAGGATTGTTTGGACGAATGACATGCCCACATGCAGCTGTATTAGTGCTGGGAGTAATGTTAGTGATGTTTCTCGCACTATTACTGCCTTTGTCGATCTTTGACACCACCAAATTCGGATTTTCTCGAACATCAGATTCCAACAGCTTACCAAGGTGAACAAGACTTTGAGCATCACGTAATACGTATCTCCCCAATCAAATTCCCAAGTAGAGTCTGGTTTGAACATTCAATCCTCTGGCATGCCATCCTCATACATCGAATCTAGACAGTTCAGACATTTGGCTTTTGTTGATGACAGGAACTTCGAACGCCTTCCCAGGTCGTTACACATTCATATCTCCATTAAAGGTTAGACGATCTTAATATGAAAACTCTTTCGAGTCTGGATCAGAGAAGACAAACGGTGCACGTAACTCTGGAATCTAGGGGTGTTTGACTCTGTCAACCTGGCTGGTTTCAATTCGCTGGGTAAACTTGACACAGATTCACAGGAAAAACATCAAATCTCAAGGAAAGGGGCTTAGATAGGCAAGATTATGGCATCTGACTTTCGGAGTTGAAAAGCATTTCTATGGCATCCATATAACTTGTTTGTAGGCCTATTTGCTTACACTTCTTACTTGCGATACCATAGCGTCGCTTTCCTGGTGCGACGAATCTTCCTTTGAAGCTGCAACATGCCATACAAAAGCGCTTCAGAAGTTGGAGGACATCCAGGAATGTATAAATCCACTGGAACGATGCCTTTCGAAACATTTATGAAGAACAATCTTTGGAATGAAAATATATAGGCCACTTACGGTCGCAACCTCGCACTACTGAATACGAATAGTGGTAATAGCCGCCTCCATTCGCACATGAACCCATAGAAATCACCCAGCCTACTATTAATAAGACTCGACACTTGAAATAGTAACAGAAAAAAACTGACGAGGCTCTGGCATCTGATCATAAACCTTCCTCAATGCAGGCGCCATTTTGTTGGTCAATGTTCCGGCGACGATCATAATGTCACTGTGCCGAGGACTAGCACGAAATATAACTCCCAAACGGTCCTGGTCATACCGTGCTGCAGCCATATGCATCATTTCCACGGCGCAACAAGCGAGTCCTTTATGTTCCCCGCTGAGTTTCTTCACACCCAACTTGCAGGAAGCCTGTACACACCGAAGGTCATGGGCCACATAGAGCCTTGTCTTATCCAAGCAGCCATCTTGTCGAGTGTTGTTGTTACATATTCTGGCATACACCGTCACTTCATATAAAAGGGCTATAACTTGGGATATTCAAGACTCACCAACTTTGTTCTTGGGTTCCAGCAGACTCTGCATCGTTGAGCCCTGATTTGCTACTTGAGGAATAGTCGTATCGGGTCTGGCATTGATAGATAGTGACGAGTGTAAGGAACGTGAAGCAGCTGTTACAAAAACCCCCACCAAAGAGTATGAGCAACAGACGAGGGGATCACAACTTGCGTACCTGCAAAGCGAAGAATAGACAGGTGAGTGACTGTGCGCCGCGTAGCAGAAAGTACTAAGTGAGTGAGAATTATACAACAGCAAACAGGCAAGGTCAAGTGTAGGAGCACCTACAGACTGAGTTTATCATCGCAGCCAATAGGAGAGAAGGTTTCTGGCCAAATGTCGGCACCTCGGTCTACGTCTGGATCCAGTGTTCTTCGGAAGGCCGGTCTCACAGTCAAAAATTCCATTACCAAGCAACATTAGGTCAGAAGGCCCGACGCGTCAAGGATGGCCATGAAATAGAATCCGCAAGCCCTAGAGTGGGGTGGTGATGGAAGGCAGGGGAACAACGTAAAAGGTTTTGGTGAAGCGCTGGTATCATAACCTGAGGCTACAAAACGCTTGAAACCACCTCTGGGGGGAACAAAGGTATGCTGTAGAAAACAACTTGAAAGGTAAGAGGAGAGCGTCACTCCCTTCAAGTTGGTCGAATGCCTCTCCTCAATGTCACATTGAGACGCGTTTCCTCACTTTTCGAAAATCTAACTTTGTCATTTGTCTCGTTAAGTACGTATGTAATGGCTTTAAAGAGTCCTATTGAAATATATAATGGGGGAATATTTATCCAGCGCTTGTGGCGTGTGTCATCTCTATGTTGATCCCAACCACGACCTTGCCCAAGTCAGTCAGTCATCTTCCTCGTCTTTTCTTCTGGCTTTGAATTATTTTTTTATGCTTAGGATGTCAACGAATTCCAAAAACACGACCGAGCCTACCTCAGCGCACCATGCTAGAATACACGCTCTCATCACGTCTCTCGAACAAAAGCGCGCCGAGCTCTCTACAACTTGCCGTAAAATTCGTTCTCTTCGCCAAACGAAAGAGCTTTTACGCTCTGAAATTACCTCTACTGAAAATCTCCTCCTTCGAATGCAACCACAGTCTCGAACTGCGGTCTTCAACATACCGGAGCTGCTACAGCTCATATTCTCTTTCACCCAATCGTTTACAGGCACCGATACACGCAGTTTCGTTTGCGCTCCTATCTCCTACGACCAACCAGCCTCACGGCTCCCACCACCTCCAATTAGCATTGCGAGGGTGTGCAAGCAGTGGCGAAGAACTGCACTCGCAACGACTACACTCTGGTCGAGGATTTTCATCGATACTTCTGGACACACCAAATCAACGTGTGCCCCGTATCTTCGACGACTGGGTCTCTACCTCAGTCGGTCTGGGAGGCAGCCTTTGATTGTATCCATCGAGGGAAATACCCGAGACGTTGTTGGGCCATTCTTCTTTCGTCTTCGAGCTCACGAAGAAAGATGGAGGGTTGTGCGTATGAAAATATGCTCGGATTTAATGGAAGCATTTCTCCCTTGTCTCCTCCAGTCTTAACTGCCCTTGAATTATCGGATCGGTGGTACGACCACGACGATCACGACGATGCGGACGAATTCGAGCCACCGCCAAGCATTGTTTCCCGATCACATTCTTCCATCCGCTCGCTATCTGTGAATGTTAGCTGGGTTTTCAAGGAAGCGGGTTTTCCCTGGCATCATTTGTGCGCCCTTCATGTCCAAATCAGCTGCTGGTCCTTTCCTATGGAAGTCCTCGAGTGGTGTCGCCAACTCGAATTTCTCTCGATAACCCAAGAATATAAGCATGAAGTACGACAACCATTCGGGAGAGACCTAGTCCATACACGTCTAGAGCGTCTGGAGCTGATGGACAACCAAGCAGTCCTGGTATTCCACGAGCTCTCTCTCCCATCTCTTCGTTCGCTAAAATTCGACGCCATATCCTGCAATGACACCGATGCCCATGACTTCGTTCAATTTATCTCTCGCTCGCCTTCCCTCACTACTCTCCGTATTATCCCATCCAACTGGCAGCGAAGTGCAGATAGTGGCGAGTTTTCAGGGGATGAGCACGCTCGGGAGCTTCTAGATATCACCTCTGCCACTGTCCAAGTTCTGGAGATCGACATGTGGTCTGACGTTGCTCCTCTTTCTTTTCTAAATTTTTTTGGGTTGTCGCACCTGGCAACGCACTTCCCTTCTCTCCAGGAGCTACGCCTAGGGATGATTGACCTCCATGAAACTCCTGGTATCATTCATGCCTTATTAAAATTAGACGAAGAAATGAATGATGCTAACACAAGCAAAGTTCTCCCGATGTTTTCGAAATCATTTTATTGATTGAGGATAAACATTGGACTCCCCTAGTCAAGGCTGCCACCCCTACCAGTATTACGATTTCCAATGAGGAGCTCTCTGACTGGTCACGTCCGGGTGACTTCGTTTGGCGGCGCTGATCATCGGTTGTAAGTAGTTTCCTTGAGGCGAGGAGCTAGCATTGACATCATCTTAGGCGGCGATGAAGCGTAGAACAAGTGTCATATTCCAGCTTTTGCCTGCGCATTATGAATACCCTCATTTTTTATCAGTAAATATCCAACATATCCAATCAAGACATTATCTGTCAATGATTGTAGACGGCCTTCCTAGCTAATGCTTTGGTGGTCATCCACGATATGGCTGAAGCAGTTCTTCGGCAGCCGGCATGCATCTTGCAAGATCCGCGATCGTACTTCCGTGTGCCACAAGAACGGTTCCCGATCGGCTCAAGCATCACAGACGGACTAAATTCTTTCCTATGGAGTCATCTGGTGATTCAGCTGTGACTCTATTAGAAACCCCTAATGCACCATAAAATGTTCATCCCTTGCTTTGCTCGCTTCTCGCTTCCATGGATCCACCTACGCTTTCTGGCCTCCCCAACCTTCCTCATCCTTTCTTGAAACGCGACCATGAGGCCCGCCCGCCGGTTTGGGAGCCTCTCGCGGAACACGAGCAGATGGCACGCACGGTTGGTTTTTTTCTTCTTGGATTGTGGATTTCGAATTCGATGCTAACCCAACTTTTTTTTTTCAGATTGTCGAGAATAAAATGGTCGCTCTTTCTGGACTCTTCGCCAGAAGCCCGACTGGCAGGTGAAAATCAAAAGAACGAAGAAATTACTGCGAAATGGAGAGAGGAAGCTCTGGCTAGTCAAGTGGATTTACCAGCTCATGCCAAGTTGACTGAACGAATGGCGAGCATCCCCCAAATTGTTCGAGTAATGATTTT